>JAZGLO010005560.1:0-156817 GCA_036873155.1 Biomphalaria sudanica | reverse complement strand
GCTGGATATAACTCTAGGTCTTCCTCGGGTGTGGCAGATAAGTCGGGTGTTTGAGTGACGATGGGTTCGGCTATCACCTTTCCACCTGCTAAGTCATTGCCTAACAGCAACGAGATGCCTTCCAATGGTAATGTTGGTCGGACACCTACAACAACCGGTCCAGTAATGAGATTTGACTTTATGTCGATTAGATGTAGAGGCACATCTATACATCCAAGCTCTACGCCTCGTAACAGGATGCTCTTCCCAGTCGATGATGATTTAGACAAGGGCAAGATACCCTCTAAAAGTAACGATTGTGAGGCACCTGTGTCTCTCAAAATGGTGATAGGTCGTAGACTTGTAGAATCACCGGGTAGTGATACAAATCCTTCCGAAATGAAAGGCTTAAAATCCTCTAATAAAACATCAATTTTGGTTGATGCAGACTGGACTTGGGTCGAACTCTCGCTGGAGTCATTGACATCTCTAGGAGACGCAGTGGAGAAACTCTTTCTTGAGTCAGTAGAACATCTTGTGGATGTATTTGGAGAACTCTTGATGGAGTCATTGGAACATCGGGGTGATGTCTTATGGGAACTCTTGATAGAGTCATGGGAACATCGGGATGATGTATTATGGGAACTCTGGATAGAGTCATTGGAACATCGGGGTGATGTCTTATGGGAACTCTGGATAGAGTCATGGGAACATCGGGATGATGTATTATGGTAACTCTGGATAGAGTCATTGGAACATCGGGGTGATGTATTAGGTAAACTCTTGTTTGAGTCATTGGAACATCGGCTTGATGTATTTGAAAAACTCTTATTTGAGTCATTGGAACATTGGCTTGATGTATTTGAAAAACTCTTGTTTGAGTCATTGGAACATCGGCTTGATGTATTTGAAAAACTCTTGTTTGAGTCATTGGAACATCGTAAAGATGAATTTGAAGAACTCACTGTTGAGTCATTTGAACACCGTGGAGACATTTTCGGAGAGTCTTGTACAGTCAATACATTTGAAACAGGTGGTGTCGAGGTATTCTTGATATGACTTGAGGATGAGGGAGTAAACCTCGACGACCACTGTACTGTGCAAGCGCTGACTTTTGAAGGAGCTTTTTCGTTTCTCTTCCTCAATTTCCAACAATCGTCAACTTTATGGCCTTCTCGTTTGCAGTAGGAACAAGTAGCTTTACTTGTAGTAGGTTTTCTGTCATTTGTACTGCTGTTCTTGATGGAGTTGCTAGCAATGGACTCAGGCTGTTTGACTTTTTTTGGCTTGACATCCGTCGTATACTTGGCAAATTGATGTGATATTATATAATCGTCTGCCAACACTGCAGCCTTGTGCACATCTTCCTCGCCACGATCAGCTATATGCGTACGGACGTCCAGCCGCACACAACTCTTGAACTCTTCCATCAGCATTAGGTTCTTGAATTTTGCAAAGTCGGTGCCGATTTCCCTGGAAGTGAGCCATTTCTCAAAGCGTCGCTCCTTTTCCCGCAGGAATTCTACATGGGTTTGGCCATCCGATTTGCGACAATCCCTGAACTGCTTTCGGTAAGCTTCCGGAACAAGTTCATATGCCTTAAGAATTAAGGCCTTAACAACATTATAATCTTTTTGTTGTTCAATGGTCAAAGAACAAAATACCTCTGCAGCTCTACCAGTCAAAACTGTTTGCAGCAAAGTGAGCCACAAAGTTTCAGGTACATTAAAATTTTTCACAGCAAGTTCAAATTGTGGAAAATAATTGTCAATTGTGGCTTTATTAAAGCGTGGAATTATTTTCAAAAATTTTGTTGCTTCAGCAGTATGACTGGCAGGGGAAGAATCTGGTCTTACATTAGCAGCTAACTCTAATTTTTTTAACTCTATTTGTAATTTCATTTCCATTTCTTTCTGCTCTCTAGCCGCTGCAAGCTCTAATTCTTTTTGTTTAATTTCTCTCTGCTCTCTAGCCGCTGCAAGCTCTAATTCTTTTTGTGCGGCCTGTTGTTTAATTTCCTTCTCTTTTAAAGCTAACTGGGCTTCTATTTCCATTTGTTTTAATTTTATCTGAAGTTCTAAATCTGATTTACCCTCATCGGGTCTAAGGGTTTCTAAAAGGTCTTCAGAAAACACTTCCTCGTCTACATAATGGATTACAATGTTATCTCTGATTTCTTGTTTAAGGGCATTTGATTTTATTTTTAACCCTAAATGTTTAGAAATAAGGACCAGTTCCTTCCTAGTAAAAGCATCAAGCTCTTCCACAGAGGGATTTGCAAGAAAAACCTGAATATCCATGACTAACTAGCAACTATTACAAGCAAAAATATGTATACAATGTAAATATACAGTACAAAATCAGTACAACAAAAAAAAACCTTAAGAGAGTTTGGTCAATACTATTGATACTTTACTTCCGACTCTTTGAACCAAAAAAAAATTTTGTTAAAGTCAACTTCGCCTTTACAAAATTACTCAAGTAAGACGAAAATAGGTTCAGAAAAATATCCGGGACGAAAGCCCTCAAACTTCTTTTGTCACGTATTACGAATTGAATTCTACTTTTAAATGGCTTGCCTAGGGGAACGTGACAATAGAAAAGGAGTTGTGTCACTTATCTTAAGTCTGAATTTAATCAAAGACTTACAATGAATAAAAAAAAAAAATGACACAAGAAATCGGAAGGTAAACTATCAACTTAATGTTTAATCAAATATAAAGTTACAAGAAAGAAAAATAAACATTTACTCAATACAGAATTGATGTGTTGACCAAAACCCTTTTACAAAAATGGCATGTAAAAATATTACAATACAAGAGTTTGAAAATATAATTACAAATACAAGCAAGGCCTTGAATAAAAAAAAACTTACACGATCAAGTGGTATACCACGCACGGGTAACGCAATGTCTCCGCTATTCTGTCCCACGGCTGTCTCCGTATGTCTGTCCGTCAACGTTACGCGAGCGGTCTTATATAATCTACCGCGCGTCGATATCTCGTAATTTCTAGAATAGAAAGTCATAAACACCCAGATCTAGAACGCTCTTCAAAGAGACAGAAAAAAAAACACCCTCCTTTCAACCAGAGGTACACACACAGGTCAAGGACCGGTCACTGTCTGTGTGGCTTGACGAATAAAATTAAAAAAAACTTATTACACAAGGGGCAGACAACCTACCCGTCTCTCGACCGCAACAGGTCAAAGAAAAAAAAAACAATGCCTAGATACGTAACAACAAAAACAAATGTATGTAACGAGTGGGGGGGGGGGAGGATGGGAGGAACAAAAGACTAAGGCTAACAAACTTGATGATATCTTGATGAGGTCTGTATTCTACCAAGTAGGTATCTGGCATGAGAGTCCATGCGTCCCTGACATCCTGGAGCAATGGCGTAGCCTCTTTCAGACCTCTCCCAGACCTCTCCCAGACCTCTTGCAACAGCTGACTTGACCACGTTATCATTCTCTCAAAAAGGCAATTCGAAGCAGAAGAAGAAGAATGGAGCCTTGGATGTAGAGCCTAGCCGTTTACATACGATGTACCGCCACTTCCTTTGCAGGTCCGCCAATCCGACGACAGTCCTATGTGATGAAAAGCGTTTCGATTAGAAGATTGTTATGACTCCGACCCCCTTCTATTGGAATGAGCATGCTTCTGTATGGCTCCCAACTTATACAATGAACCTCATTCACCAAAACGAACAGTCACGTGATAATATTGATAAAACAGCGGGAAAAAAACTGTCACGTGATTACCATTGTTGATTAAAATTAGATCGTAATTTGTATAGAAGAGATAGAGAATCACGTGGCTCAATGTTGTTTTTTTACGATTGGTGAATGATGTCCATTGATTACTAATAGACATTTATACGCACGCGCAGCAATGAGACTATGAGACATGGTTGGTCTACATTGATAGTCAATCTAGTTTTCAACAAAGAAGCGCTCTATGTTGCATACTGTTAGGCGTTAGGGCTATCATTGATGTGGCAGATCTATACCATTAGATCAATATATAAACTAAAAACATCTAGATCTAAAAAGCAATAACAAAACTGGTCAATAGTATAATCAATTTTGTAGAAGCATGAGCTCAGAATTAATTGAGAAGTATTTTAAATGTATACATAAGTTTACTAACCAAAAATTACTCACACGAGAATGAGCTATTTAGGTTATTTTTAACAATCTCTTTTGATTGATGACGAGAATGATGAGTTGTTGTAAGACTTATGCATTCCACTTGTTATTAGATGATTGGAAATGCATCTATCTTATGCTGGTTACAAGGGTTATTAGTCTATAAGTATAACCTTGCTTTTTCAACTGGGAATATTTTTGGGGTATTATTTATATTACTTCAAAGTTAAACAAAAAAAAAAACAACAAATTCTTATCTAAAGGGGGAAAATGAGCAACTAATAACTAGAAAGTAATATTCAAACTATTAATTACATTAGATACTCATCACATGGACTCAAAGTTTATCAACAAACAACTAAGTCCGGAGACTAATCTTCACAAGACAGATCAAGTTTTGTTTGTTTTCATTAATCTTGAACTTTCTACCTACTATTTATGTAGATTCACTATTTTAATTACTAAATAAGTATGGATTAATCAAATTTCAAAGTTTAATTTTAGTTCTTTATGCTTTAATATTTGTAAAATGTGAGGACTTATAAAAAAAAAGCCCATAAAAGAGGGGAAAAAAGAGGCATATAAAGCCCAAAAAAGAGACCTTAAGCCAAAGGATTCCTATGATGACAACGCTAAAATTGAATAGCGCAAATTCTTGTGGAGGTTTCTCTACCAGTGATTTGGGGGAAGCGGTCATAGTAATACAGTTTCTTTTGGATCTTTCAGCCTGTATACAATAGCGTGGGACTTTATGACTGAGTGATGTACAGGGACATTTTTTTTGCGTTGATAAGCTCACTTTGTGGCACATAAAAACAGTTACAATAGGAATTCAAGCTTGTCGGCTGGTAAACGCACCAACAAAATCAACCATGTCTCTTGGCACCTTTGGGCTTCCATAGAAACTAAAGACAGTTCCTTCCGAAAGAATCCCAATATCAAGGACTTCGATCGTGTACGTACATGTGTCTACAACAGAGGGCAGTGGACAGCCTAGTGATCGTCAAGTTTGGACAGTTTCTGGACAATGTTTTGTTTTTGTAAAATGTTTTACATGTTTTTGGATGTTCCTTCATAGTTGAAGATAGTTTACTTCCTAGTCCAAACCTCCCGCAGGACGACGGGGGATGGGAGCGGGCAGGGTTTGAACCTTCGACCGTCGATAAATCCGAACGACAGTTCATCGTGCAAACCGCACGACCAGGCAGCCATCCAATGTAAACCTTAATTGTTGTGTAAACCAGGAACTTGGATTTTTGTCTTATGTGTTGCTGGCAATGTAATCCTTTCTACTGAATTAAGGCATTCAATATAATTTAAAAAAGACTTTAGCAATCATTGTAATCATTTTCTTGAACCGGTAATAGGCGAACAGACTGATCTGAGCGATGCATCTCGACCTCCAAAGACAATTAGAATCTTGCAAAAGAGTAGCTAGTCTCCCTTTTTAGAAAGTCAAACACCAGTAAGACAAAACATTAGTCCCCCCAAGCTGACAAAAGGGAAGCTACCGATATTTCCTCTACCCTTCTCTCCAAACGACCGTTTCCCTCAATCCCCATTCATTCTGAGAGTGAGTTGCCCTTTAACCAGGGTACGTGACAAGAAGGGAGAGGGGCAGGAGGGGGAGAGAATGGGGTAGAGTAATTTCATTGTCTTTCCCTCCCCAGCCCCTCACTTCAAGTCGCAGGCGTCACGTGCACGGAGCTGCCAACATCAAATATTTGCTTTGTACTGTGAGCGGATTGCCGGCGCCCCCTTTCCCCTGCCCCCCGGATACCCCATTCCTCTCTCTTCACCACTAGGGTCTCAAAGACTGAGTACTCTTGCGCCCTGCATCACAGGACTGTAAATCTTTGAGAGTACTCATCATTTATTTTTTTTTGGTCAATTCTTCTTTGAAAGTGATAGTGTTACTGTTTTAAGAGAGAGAGAGAGAGAGAGTGAAAGAGAGAGTGAAAGAGAGAGAGAGAGACGGGGGGACTGGAGGAAAGGAGGGAAGGAAGAGAGGAAAAAAAAGTGAGGAGGGAGTGGAAAAGAGAAAGAGATGAGAGAGAGAGAGAGAGAGAGAGAGAGAGAATGTATATAAC
Source organism: Biomphalaria sudanica (assembly GCA_036873155.1). NCBI lineage: Eukaryota > Metazoa > Mollusca > Gastropoda > Planorbidae > Biomphalaria > Biomphalaria sudanica. The sequence continues at coordinate 150,598 of JAZGLO010005560.1, read as the reverse complement.
TGAAAAAATTAGGCATTCGAAACAATGTAAATGCTAGAAAAATGAGATTTTTAAAGGGTGCTTAGAGAACTAGTGAGAGATAGGGAGATATATGTCTATATGCTCTGTACATCTATCATTGTCCTGCAAGTATCTAAATCATCAAGTCTATGTCAATTGACTGTCCCACCAACCCTGACATATTCGTGTCTGTAAATCTGTTCTTCTGGATGCATGGAACAACCGATTCCCCCCCCCCCCCGATTCCTCCCCCTTGAAATGTCCCCCCCCCCTCCCCCCTTGTTCTGGTCCGTAGTAATTTATGACCTCCAGTCTTCTCGTCTATTTCATCACTACCATCTAACATCTAACATCTACCATTGTCTCCCGGAACCCATTCATTACCACCCCCGTAGGGGCCCCCGACCTCCCTGCCAGTAGCAGAGAGTAAATAAATGCTCCACCGATGCCCGTCTACTAGAAATGTACTACCGTTGACGCCAGAAGACTCGAAAATAAATGTTCTGTCAGGGCGCCGACATCCACAAGCGGGGAAACTCCTCCCCGCTCCAAGTTAATCTTAATAGCACGCTCCACTGATCCCGCCATGTTCATGCAACTCTCCCCCTCCCCTTTTCAGAGACCATTTCCATTGTAACAGTACTATATAAAAAAAAACAGCAGTAAATAAAATTAACTTTTTTTGTGGTAGTCCCCACCCCCCATCTTACCAACTACTGGGGACTGTCAAATGTAATTAGTTAATTTACTGCCGACGATAGTAATGAAGAACAAGTCAAAACGAGGTCACACCAAGGGAAAAGAGAGAAGGAAAAGTTAATCACGCAACGAAATAATGTGTTTTATGTAGAGTTCTTTCCCTTATGTGTTCTGAGTTTTATAGTGAAGGTATGGTGGCAATACTTTATGGTGGCAATACCATATGTTGACAATACTATATGGTCTCAATACTTTATGGTGGCAATACTTTGTTGTTGTAATACTTTATGGTGGCAATACTTTATGGTGGCAATAATATGTGGTAACAATACGATATGGTGACAATACTATATGGTCTCAATACTTTATGGTGGCAATACTTTATGGTCTCAATACTTTATGTTGGCAATACTTTGTGGTTGCAATACTTTATGGTGGCAATACTATGTAGTATCCCTACCCCTACTGGGCCCCGCGCAATTCGTTTTGCATAAGACCCGCAACTGCCAGGGCCGGTCCTGGCTTTTTGACAACTGAACTATAAGACTACATGGCTACTTGTCGACCAAACAATAAGCCTACCTGACTACTTAACCATAAAACTACTCGTCAACTTGACTAATGGATCATAAGACTACGTGACAACCTGACTACTTGACTGTAAGGCTAAGCTATAAGCCTACATGAGAACTTGACTACGTAACTATAAGACTACTTGATAACTTGATTACTTAGCTATAAGACTACCTGATTACCAAGCTATAAGTATGAGACTATTTGACAACTTGACTACCTAACTATAAGACTACCTGACTAATTGACTAAATAGACTTGACTATAAGGCTAAGCTATAAGTCTACCCGAGAACTTGAATACGTAACTATAAGACTACTTGATAACTTGATTACTTAGCTATAAGACTACCTGATTACCAAGCTATAAGTATGAGACTATTTGACAACTTGACTACCTAACTATAAGACTACCTGACTAATTGACTAAATAGAAGACTACCTGACAACTTGACTAACTAAATATAAAACTACCTGACAACTTGACTAACTAAATATAAAACTACCTGACAACTTGACTACCTAAATATAAAACTACCTGACTACTTGACCGCTGTTGCTTCGTTTGGTTTAACACTACATCGGAAACAGGCAAACATGTTTCAGAAATCGATAAAATCTAACCTGCCCCACAGATAATCGCGTTGAACTTGGTAAATCGCATAACATATCTGGGGAAAATGGTATCCAATTATGCATCACTGTCAAGGGAATTAAAGTTGCATCCAAGCGCGAATGTGGCTGACTAAATCGATCCCTGTACCTACACAAAAAATCTACCAAGCAGTGGTTCACTCATCCCTTCTGAGAGTTTGCTGCTGTATACAAAGCAACTTAGGCTTCCTGAACCGTTTGATCAAAGATATCTGCACTCTAGCCAGGTATATGGGGTCTACCAAATTCTGGAGATCTCTTACTTAGGCGGGCGGTAAATCAACTGCCGAGAACAGACGAAGAGGGCAAAAAGGAAGTTAGAGTGACCAGCGGTTATTGTCTTCGCTGGCTAAATGTGTAGATCACAGCTGGGATTGAATAGCCACGCGAAGTACCTCCTTAATCTTTGAACTCGAAGACAGTTCTTATTAAAATAAGAAACAACCAAACTGACCATTGTAAACAAGGAAGTTAATTTTTAAAAACATTTCAAAGTGAGGACAGTTTTCGTAGTCCACAGTTTGAAATTAACTTCTTCATGATAGTAGGACGTAAAAACAAAGTTTCGTCTTTTATTATTATTATTATTATTTAATTTGAATGAATGATTTTTAAATGACTTATTTTCTATTTACGAAATCTTCCGTCACTCGATAGATTTTTTTTTTGTTATGGTTTCAATGATTACTTATAGGTATCTGCTCAATTCACATTCCATTATAAACATACCTTGCGCAGGACGGGATGCCTTACAGTGTTTCCCAAATCCTACGTCATTTCGAATCACCGACGAGTAAAAAAGGCGGCTACTTCTAAAAATTACAAGCAGGTCGCAACTGAACTCATCTTCATCTGCGGAATCGACGACTATGCCATTACTCATGTCATCAAATTTGGGTTGTAACGAGTTCTCGTGTTTCTGGGCGTACGTGGCCACTAGGAACTTTGACGTACTCTAGTCGATCTACGCGAGGATAATAAAATGCTGGATCCTTTTCTTCGACTACAGTTGAAACATTGGATGGCTGCCTGGACTGACCCTGTCCCGCTTCGAACACTGCTCGCCTCCATCACCTTCAGTCCTGCAGAAGGTTTGGGTTCGGATTTAAAAATCCTCACTTCTAAAGGAACATCAGAAACATATACAAACGAAACAATGTATAAAACGCGTTAAGAGAAAGCCACTCAAATTGTATTTTCGGACGTTGAGCTTGCAGTAAATTTCTTATCAAGAGCTGCTTAAAAAAAACATTATCTTAATAATAAGATGTCGTTACTTTACGTTTTGTTTTCATTGTTAACCACTATTACAGAGCCACGCCCACCTTGCACAGAAAGGCATTGTGGTATCATCTTCCTGTCAAAGCAACGCGTCACTGTGTCTTCAATGGCAGACATTTTCTTTTTATTATTTCAATTTCGTTTTTTTTTTTTTTTTTGGAGGGGGTTCTCCACTTCCGGATTTATGAATGAAGGACTGACAGTAAGACTGCTAGCGTGTATTTATTTCAGATGGTGTCAGTCTCTGGGGTGAAGGGATAAAAAGGGGTGCGGCCCGCAAAGCTTAGACGCTCGAGACTTTTAGTTTAACCATAGACTTTTGAATGAGACCGCACATCTCCAAGCGTCCCCCCCTCCCTCCTTTACTGCTCCTTGGGAGGGAAACAGATCATTCTTAATTTCCTGCTCCACTTTTTGACCCCCCCCCCTTTCCTGGCTAGCTCGCACTCCTTTTGCGTCACTCTCTTACCCATAAGTCGCTCATTTCTTTCGGGGGGGGGGGAGGGATGCACGGAAGTGTTAAGAAAGTGAATATTGTGTCTGGATGGTTGAAAGGAAGTACTGTCTTCCCCCCCCTTCCTCAGAGTTGCTCAATGGGAGGAGGATGCAGTCCCTCCCTCGCCCCGTATTGTCCTGACACCTCTGTACCCTGCCCTACTCCTACGCAAAGGATCTGCGCCCCTTCAGCTCTTTCCATTTTCACCTATTGTCCAGGTGTGAAGACATTGCTTAGTCTGCAAGTGTGCACTGAAAGGTAATTTTCAAAACCGTTTCTCCTCTTTTGTTACCCGCACCCTCTTTCTGCGACTCTATTCTGTCTCCACCACCGGCGTCCGTCCTATTTGAAAGCGTCGTAGGTGTATCTAGGTCAAACGCTAGGTCACTTCGACCAAAGCAACAACAGGGCCTGGCATATTTGTAAAGTTACTAATGAAACTATTTAAGAGAAAAGATCAAAAGGACTGATGTGCAGATTCGTTTTTCAATAACTTTCTTCCATTCTTTAATCATTTTTTTTCCGTTGTTGAAGATGCACTATTTGCAGCACTTAAAAAATAGCCTCGTTTTGAAATGCAATTCCCAGCATGCTCTCATCCTCTAGCCCACATAGTAATGAGAATCCGATTAAAGTAGTGAATTTCGCTTTCATGTATTGGTGCAGCGATATCCCACCTACGACCCGCGGGCCAATGCCAGGCCGTAACGAGGTGCTATCCGACTCCTTGAGGACTCTGTCCAGGGCATCACAACGCCGCCAAGGCCGCAACGTGGATGCTACGATTGTTTCTCTGTTTATCGGCTTGAAAATTATTCATGGGATCAGGAATCACCTCTCAAAAACGGCTCTAACGATTTTCCTAGAAATTCGACAATTTATGTAATGTAAAGTTTCCCTTTCAGACCCTGCGATCTATAGAACAGATGATGGTCATTTGTTTCTTTTGCTCGCGGTTGACGAGCAGGGTGTCATGCGGGCAGCACAACGACCAACAGCCAACTAAAGTCAGGTACCAATTTAGTTGGATGGACCCTCAAAATCAAAAAATTCGAAATTCCAGTTTTTCACCAAGATTCGAACCCAGTACCCCAGGCTCGGAAGCCTCAACAGTTTATGTATATGTTTTGAAAAAACAAGTAATTACCCACACAGTGTAAAACCATGGTTTGACTCGTATAGTTTTTCAAAACATAATCATTTCAAAATTTAATTTGGTCTTGAGATCGATGTCTTTTACGTTGGGTAAAACTTCCCGCCGGTATTCACTACAGAGCTAAGGAGAATTCAGTTTAGACTACTGTCTTTTTATGTTTGTAAGTCTTGATCATAGACATAAAATATTGTATATCTATGGTCTGGATATTATATACTTAGAGTAGATTTATACAAATCGGAGGGGAAAGTGGGGCGAACATCGCTCTTGCAAAAAGTAGTTAGCTCCATAAAGAAGGTATTGTCTTTTTTTTAATATTATTATTTTTTTAAAGCTCCTTTTTTTCAGTCTCTATATCAATTACATGACACCAGACGACAAACACGTTATCGGCTTACGTTTAACTCAAGGCGTCCAGAATGTACAACACGGTTAAGTGGTTTTAATCTACAAAATTTTTTTTTTTTTTTTTTTAGGAAACCTCAGAATTTGCACTATTGAATTGCACTCCCATCATTATAGGAATCCTTGGGCCTTAGGCTTCTTTTCTTTGCCTCTTTTTTTTTTGGGGGGGGGGGGCTTTATATGCCTCTTTTATGGGCCCTCTTGCCTCTTTTGGGGGCTTCTTTTTTTTTTTAGGGAGATTTTTATTTGTAAGTTCTCATAATTCACAAGTATTAAATCGTAAACAATTGCAAAGTGATTAACCTAAAAATATAATAATAGTAATAGAAATACTATTTAATATCAAAGACATACAAAGACCTAACTATTGAAACCACCAGAGACAGAAAAATGATACAAGGATTATCTACACCAGAATAATCAACACCCCATTTCTGGAATACTGCCTGAGTATTGTACAAGCATATTTTTTTACTTCCGACATTGTTAATGCATTGTGTGTTTCAATTTTTTAAATCCAGAAGTTCAATATTTTTTCATCTAAAATATAGTTTATAAGTTTGAGCATAACTACATATTCTTAATGAATAGTATCACACACATACACAAAAAGATTTCTTTTGAATGAACTCTAGGTTGCAATTACTTAATACTATGGATTCGAAATACTTTTTGTTGGTTTTTTTTAAAGTCTAGATGGTCGTTTCTGTGTTGTTGGTAAGCTGTAATATCGAGCCAGGAGTCCACGGTTCTAGCCCTAACCGAGACTTTATAATTGGCTTTTTAAATTCACTATTTCTCTTTTAACTCAATCTCTCCGTCATTATTGTCCACGTTTCAACGGAATTCCTCCTATTGCTGAGTTCGCTATTTCTCTTTAACTCAATCTCTCCGTCATTATTGTCCACGTTTCAACGGAATTCCTCCTATTGCTGAGTTCACTATTTCACTTTTCTTTTTTTCAATTAACCTCTAACAACGTTTTCGTTTGTTATCAGAAAATGTTTTAGTTGGTATAGAGTTAAAGGGAAATGCATGCCCTTATTAAATAAGACTAAAGGTAAGTCTATGAAATCAAACATTGATTTAATTTAATGAGTTCAAATCAACGAAATAGGAGAGAAAGGGTTAAAAAATCTCATGGAATGATCCAGGGACATAATGATGAACGAGATAGTAAAACACCATAAAAGAACGGACATGCCTGCCCATCGAAGAGATTCTACTTAATGCAAAACATAGAGAGAAATGGGGAAAGACGCTGTACGGATCATGCGTGGTACCCTAACAGTTTAACGAGATTGGTGAAAGAGATGTATTGTGCAGGAACCCGGAGACATTAAATTGACGGCGAGCTGCACTACATTCTGGCAGAAAGCCTCGTCAGGACCTACAATTAGAAAAGTCCGAATCATATCTAACATTCCAATCCGAATATTTAATTTTCAATGGCAAGAAAAATGTTTTAAAATTTATAGTTAACTTTAAATCTCATAAATAAGGTACGGGGGGGGGGGAACAAAAAGTACCAACCTCTTACCCATTAGGTAACTTACAACCATAACAAACAATAAGTCACAACAACTCACACTAACAATACACATACCGAACTGATACACACTCACACATAATTATGACGAAAAATTGACACACAATCACATACGCATTCACACTCCATCACGTACAATAACATACACAATAACACACACAATCAAATACACATTCACACTCAATCACATACGATCACATACACAAGAACATACAATATCATACACAATCCCACTAAATCAAATATACATAATAATAATAATAATAATTTTATTTATAAAGCGCTGTTAACAAACAAAATGTAGACTCAAGGCGCTGTAATAACATTACAAACACAAACACGACAGCTAAAATGACAGTTAATCTAAAAAAGTTTTAAACAGATAGGTCTTAATGTTCTTCTTAAAAGTGGTGTAGCAATTGTCTGAGATCAATGGGGAGTGAGTTCCAAACCTTTGGTCCGTGAACTGAAAGCCCGCAGACCGTAGCTTTTGAGGGAGAAACGTGGCACTACTAAAAGCGTTAAGTCCATTGAGCGCAGGACTCTCTGGGGGACATATGGAGTAATCAGTTCTCTAAGGTACAGGGGCATCTCATTGTTCTATATACACTGATGACAAAGTGTGGAGACCTTGTAATCGATTCACTATAACACACATTCACAATAATACACAATCGCATACACAATTACACTCAATCACATACACACATACTATCGTACACATTCAAACAATCACAGGCACCGTTACACAAATATACCACAGAAAACCACACACTCAATATGTCCTCTAAGACTTTTCCAAGTTGCCATGTTTAACAACTTATGTGTTAATGATTCCTTTCAATCTGTGTGAGCTATTGACCAGTGGTCATTCTTCTAGCATTCACACTGCTCAACATTGACCACCCACCCCCTTCCTTCCCCCACACCTCTCCTGATATACATCATCTCCAAGTCTCAACAGTAATTAAAGAAATAAAAAATGAACGCGTGTTCGCCATAGAGCGAATGTCCAGCGGCTTCGGACAATGGTCATCGCAACCTCTATAACCCCTTCCTTCTAGCCCCCATTTCCAGTGATGTCCTTCAACATTTTCCCCTTTTATTTTTCACCCCCCCCCCATTTTTTTTTCATTTCTTTAATTTTCGCAATCCTATAACTCCCTTCTTCAACATTGCCCCCCCCCCCCCTCCCGCCTTTTTTTTCACCTGCGAAAGAATAGTGATCCTCAGCAGGTGCATTCAGCATCTTGGACACCCCGCGGATGAATTCTGATTCTTAATAAAACACTGGATCACATTTACACTGCGCCTCAAGTGGGGGTCAGTTTAATTTTACCCCCATGGCCCGGGTCATTTCTCTAGAGCCTGACCGCCGGGGTACTCATCGGACATCTCGAGCTGCGCTGACTACTTCAGTTTCTAGTATTCCCCGTCCTCCCCGTTTCTGACACTCCTGGACACCCTCATTCCCTCCCTAGAGTGACGTGTGTTTGATTGCACAGGACAATTGAGCTCAAGGAAGTAGTGGAGGTTAAGAAAACTTCAACTGTTTGCGCACGCCCGTCTACACATTGCATTTTAATTGTACACCTCAAATGTCTAATCTTCATAGCAACCATCTAACTGTTGAAACTCGGTCGTTGGTTTGTAGTTCCAATCAACTAGTACAGCTAAACCGATGTAGGAATTTGATATAAACAAGATTTTTACGAAACAAAACAGAATATAACTTTAATTATAAATAAAGACGGATTGGTTCCACAAGGTTGTTATCGAAAAGTTCCCTTTTCACAACTTGTGGTCAATAGGGCAGATGTTGTAAAGGGCATCTGTTTCTGTGGCCTACGGTTAACATGGGTGTCATGTGGCCAGCACAACGACCAACAGCCTTTACTTTTCCCCAACTAACATCAGGTACCCATTGGAGCTGGGTGGCGCCCGAAATTAAAAATCCCAGTCTTCACCAGGATTCGAACCATGGACCCCGTTCGGAAGTCAGGCACTCAGCCACCGCGCCTCCTAAGGTTGTCATTGCCGTAATGGATATAATCAGTCCACTGCTTACAAAATGCTTACTAATGGTATGGTTCTCAAATAGCCTCTGACAACCAGTCCAACTACTGGCCTTCGTGAGGCTCATATATTGTGTCCGGCGGAACTGTTTTCATTGAATCAAGCGATGAAGGCGAGTAACTGGCGCCTAAATCAGTCAGCTTCGGGCAGAAGGGGCTCGTTAGCTTTGGCTGGCTACCCACCTAGGAGGAAAACTCTGAATTCAAACCTCTGCTGCCTTGCAGCTATGCCCAATCATGGGCAACGCCTCAAGGGTCAATCCTGATGAAAAATCAGTAGCCGATTTCTTGGAATATATCAGCTGTGAGGAAATGCTATGTGGAGTGGGGAAAATGCTGTGTGGAGTGGGGGAAATGCTGTGTGGAGTGGGGGGAAATGCTGTGTGGAGTGGGGGAAATGGTGTGTGGAGAGGGGGAAATGCTGTGTGGACGACATCGTTCTGAGCACAGCTAATGCCCAGGCATTCATCTCAGTGTTTTAATGGCCTTCAGTCGCGATTATGGAGCATCTTATATAAATGAGTTAATTTGAAAAACAAGTGACATTACAATTTAAACAAGATAGAACAAGATAGAACAAGATAAAACAAGATAGAACAACAAGATAGAACAACAAGATAGAACAACAAGATAGAACAACAAGATAGAACAACAAGATAGAACAAGATAGAACAAGATAGAACAACAAGATAGAACAACAAGATAGAACAACAAGATAGAACAACAAGATAGAACAACAAGATAGAACAACAAGATAGAGCAAGATAGAACAAGAAGATAGAACAACAAGATAGAACAACAAGATAGAACAACAAGATAGAACAACAAGATAGAACAACAAGATAGAATAACAAGATAGAACAACAAGATAGAACAACAAGATAGAACAATATTGAACCCACTCACTTTTCTTGTCTGACGTCTCTACAACTCGCTCAGGCACTTCATAGCACTTCATAGCACTCCATAGCTCTCCATAGCACTTTATAGCACTCCATAGCACTTCATAGCACTAACCAAGTGAAGACGAAATGTGTCTGGTAAAAAGTCTGCAAACGTTATTTCTTCAAAGTTGAATCTCAGGTCCAACTGAAATTTTGCATAATTATTTATTATATCTGAAAAAAACAAGAATCAATAAAAATAATAATTAAGCAATAAGTCAATTAACTATTGGTAATTAATTATTTTGTCTGTTATCAAGGTCAAAAATTGTACTTCACTGATAAGGTGGTATAAGCTTAGTCCTTTTATACTTTGAAGAGTGAAAAGATTGAAACTAACAATAGATAACTATAAAACTTTCTATATTTTCATACGCACATCACTGACACAATTCTATCAGCATCTACCTATGGAGTCTAAGTAGGCTATAGCCCTTTAGTTCAAATTCAGTTAAACTTTTCAAAAAAAAATAAATGCATGAAATTGCGCTTTAGAAAAAAACAACATTTGGCAAAATCATTTCTAATTGCACATATTTTTGTATTGCTAGTCTAGATCTGTCAAGAATTTAATTAAATAACCGATTTGAGCTTATTGATAAAACTACGCTGTGAATAAGCTTTGACTGATCCAAACTAATTGATATAACTACTTATAGTGAACGTTTTTTTTTCTTTAGTTTTCTTGTTGTTTTTTTTCTGATCACCTTTGACCTATGTAATCTGGACAACCGGACATGAAATAATTGAAAAAAGTATAACAATAAATGTTGTTTAAAAAAAAAAAAACCTGCTTCTGAAATTCAAAGAAAATAATTGTCAGAGGACCCAAGTTCATCGGGAGGTAATCCAGTTGGTAATCCAAGACTTTGGGTAATCGCCCCTGCTCTCACATTTCCACGTGCTGGTAATGAGCTCAATAAAAATGTTCTTCAAAGTACCGCAGGGGGTCGGGGGTTCCCCCCATCCCCCTTTCAGTTCAATCCCTTATCTCTCTCTGCTGTCCAGTCAGGTTTAAAATTAGAATCATCCACAGCGGCCCCCCTCCCTACGTCTTTGCCTCCTTTTCTATTCTCTTACACCCTTCCAGGCATCGGAGGTCCGATGAACCGTGGCGATAAACTAACACGACCTCTGTCATTTAAGAAGACTAGAGATGACGGGGCAGGAAGGACTTCAACATCGGATGGATTCTTGAATTAACTGGAGATATTTTAGAAGGCCCCGGGACAGCCAGAGGTGTTGATACCATCAACAGTCGAGGCACCATCCTCTCTCCCTACTTCTTGACCACCCCTGAACTCAGCCCCACTCACCCCTCCCTGCGTCATCCCTCCGTCCGATGTGTTCCTCCTATTGATAATTACGAATATCCGGGTCAGGACAAAAAGGCATGCCGGGAAGTAATGGCGTCTTATTTACCGACTAGGGATTAGAAAAGTTTTTGGGGGACAAGGCGCGCTTCGCCAGGATCAGCTGAAAGCACAAGAAAAAAGAGTGAGAAAAAATACGACGCAGGGATTATGTCGCTGTACGCGATATGGAAAATCGCCGCGACTAGTTGCAGCGACGCACGCACAAACAGTGGCTAATGTTAAGCTATCTCTAAAGTAAACAGACCAATCAAAAGAAAGGGGGGGGGGAAAGCCACTAGAAAAGACAAACTGGAGAATATAGGAAACAAATTGATGAAATAGATAATGTTGAGGTTTTATTTAATGTGTGAGAATGATGTACACGAGATCCACTTTGTGTCCCCGCCGATGACTCTAACGCCAGCAAAAGCCAACCATTTGATCCAAAACTTTTGATCTTACAAATGGTTTTAATAGTTTTACATAAAAAAAAAAAAAAAAAAAACAAGATTGACTTTAGAGAGAAGGGTGAAAGGTCTTAAGTTGGTTTAACCCCCTCTCCCCCTTCTACGCCCCCACTTACCCTAACACAAGATCTAATCTAATAACAACATTGTATGCATTGATATGAAAAATAGAAAAATTATACCCCCCCCCTTTTTTTTTCTTCTTGTTCTAGCCTCCCCCCCCCCCCCATTTTAAAAAGAACATTGAATAGTAAATAGTTTTAAAATTGGGGTATTTTAATATAAAAAATAACACACTAACATGTTTAATGTTCAAAAGATAAATGTTCGTTTTTCGCAAGCTTCTAAATATCATGAAATCGATTTTGCGTATCTGTTCTAGTTTAAGAGATCTAAACTTGACAGACGAATGGACGTATGGACTTTGTCACGTCATCTGGGGTGAACTGGCCACGTAGGCATTCAGGCAGATGCCCGTTGGGTCGGTACCCAAAATGGGCCGGTACGGCCACTGGAAGGGCGGCCTGGATGTTCAAGGTTTTATAATGTAGTCTCTTATAAAAGAAGCTCTTCGGCGTTGTGTCTTTTTTTTTTTTGGCTTTTGTTTTTTAATCTTTCACAGACTCTATAGAGTATAATACTAATTTAATCAGTGCTAGTAATGGGCTTCATCCTTTTAGGACATACCTGAGGTGAACTCCTATTGAAAATACAGATCAGGAAGGACTCAATCCTCCCGTAGTGCTCTGGCAAGAAACTGGGCCGTAATGCCTCGTAGCTACCATACAAGTTGGGTGACTGCTCAGACACGTCCCCCCTTTGCTCTCGGAGCTGGGGACACTCGTAGGACCTACAGACTTAGCGATTACAAAAGGAAGATATAAAGTTGAATGCATGCACGAGGACAGTTATCGAAACACTATCAAACTTAATGTAATGGTTTTGAGGACAGGTAAACATAGAATTAGAGGCCCGCCATATGATATCCAATGAGTAGGCCGGATCGTTTAGAAATGCCCCCACCCCGATTGTGTCACCCTGTCCGCCCTTGAACGTCATACAATTAGAATGAAACGCTGTCCATTCTACAGGCTAGGTTTTAGAGCACTTGGAATCTGTGTAAGACAAAAAAAGAAGCTTGAACGTTGAAGTTTAAATATATATTTAAAGAAATGGTTGCCCACCTAGAAAATGTCATCTCTGCGTGATGTATAACAATCACATTAGCATGTTGCACACGTGATTTTCACATAGTGAAATATACAGTCATGGCTTATGCTTAAAATACTATAGTCAAACACATACAGTCATACTAAATGTATTATAGTTATACACTACATGTATATCAAAATATACAATTGTCAGACACAAACAATCATTGTAAATATATTGTGTAACTAATTGATGGTAATGGGAAAGTTGAAATCATTTAATAAAAAAAAAAAAGAATTGAGATTACAGACGGCAAATATATAAGTCTAACATACGCAGATAACGGCTTCATCTGTGTCCAATCAGATTAGCAGAAATATGTAGGTCACAGTTCCGCTGTCATGGTAACTCTTTCCTCAATCTCCGAATCGAAACAAAATCACCTTGTCACCTGTTTATATCAAATAAATTAATCTATAAGTCAAGGTCACTAGCCTATATATCTGGTATCGTAATGACATTTCCCTTTTAAAAAACATCAGTAACACTATATGAGAAAGAGACAATAACATGTAGCATAGGACGGGCATCCCACAGGCACTGACACGGAGGGTAGGTTGTTCAAACGGACCTCATTCACCAATCGTAAGCAAACAGCATTTAGCCACGTGATTCTATATATCTTCTATACAATTTGTGTCGTCCATAAAGGCTGTCACGTGATACGTATTTTTTCAATTGTTTTATCAATATTATGACGTGGCTGAATGTGTTTATTTACGATTGGTGAATGAGGTCCATTGTCAAAAAGATTTTTTTACTGGTGAAATATCAAGTGGAATTATAGAATAGACAATAGAAGTAAACTAAAGTGATTATATAAACAAAAGACCTGTTATGAACATAACAACACAACTGAGGCGAAAACCATGTCCGCTTAGTATGGCTTTAATACACTCAATGACTGCACAACACACATTTCGTGAACACATTCTTACGGACGAGTTACAAGCACATGTAAACATAAGAGCGACAACCGATACAGTAACTAATTTTCATAAAAAGATGATAGGTAATATGTCGTAAAATCTAGGTCATAAATCTTAAGTTGTGGCTAGTTTGGGGCTAAAAATGATTAAAATCATCAACTTAATGAACTTAATAATCACAAAGTAGGCCTAAGATAGAAATATGTCACAACTGCTCACGTCTACATGTTAAGGCATCTATCCACACGCAAGGGCACCTATCCTCACGTTAGGGCATCTATCCACACGTTTGGGCATCTAAGCACACGTTAGGGCATCTATCCACACGTTTGGGCATCTAAGCATACGTTAAGGCATCTATCCACAAGCAAGGGCACCTATTCACACGTTAGGGCATCTATCCACACGTTAGGACATCGACATTTTTTAATTAAAATTTAAAAATATAAAATACAACGTATTATTTTCTTGTTGTATCTGTAAAAACAACTAAGCATAGAACTATTAATGAACAGATCCAATCAGTTTTGTCTTCTATAATCCACCAGGAGGAAAAAAGGGGGACTTAGGGAGCTATCTTAAATCGTTCTTTCCCAACTAACTTAATTCCCTATTCTTTGACGCCCCTCCCCTTCCCCCCCCCCCCCGAAAAGTAAGCTTCCAGCTCGATCAAAAATGGCTTCCGCGTTTCTGATACCCTTTATTTTCCCGTCTTGGAAACGGGGGTTTGTATTCTTCTATTGACACAGTTTGAGATCCCCAAGACAAACTCCACGGTTCTGGCTTGTCACAGAGAGAAAACATGGTGTTTCGTTCATTATCTGGCCAACTGAAAGCCAAAATTTGAAGTGTTTGCCAGTTTGTTTGTTTCTCTGACGTGTGGAGAAAACCTCACATCAACTTTTTTGGCCAGTTTTCTGGTTTATTTTCGCGTAGCTTTATTTCTCTTATTTCCGTTTCCTCTTCTGTTTCATCTCCCGGTTGCCAGTTTGACTGACATTGTCTGTAAAATTTCAAGCTATTTTTTTTTCTTTAAGTCCTAAAATTTTAAATAAAGAAGGAAACGCCCATTAAAAAAAAAAATGACTGCGAACAATTCAATGTTAACGTGACCTAGTCAGCCATTTATTTTCACAAAAAAAAAATTAATTCCTCATCTTTGAAAATTTAGGACAAGAGATTTTAGAGGATCGTAATAATGGTGGAGGCGTTTCTGACAGCAAGTGAAAGGAAAGAATGAACACAATTTTATTTTAGACCATTAGAAAGAGAAAAAAAAAAAAGCAAAGTTTCACGTAACATTCAATGTATAAAGCATAGACATAAATAAATAGAGACTGGCCGATAAAAGAGTTTTATGAAACGAAAATTTGTGACTTGCAATTTCGTGTACTTGATTATACAGCAGTATGGTTTTGTTTAATCTCCTAAGACTGAAGATCGTGCAACTTTTCAGAATTCGGAAATCCGACAACAATAGATATACATGTTTTCAAGTGACATGAAGTGATTTCCTTTTTCCAGTCTATATTTATGTCTATGGTATAAAGCTAATATAATTTTTTTTACAAATTGTGAACGGAAAAGGAAAGGCGTCAGTATAATAAGATACGAGTATAAACTAAAGAAGTTAACTTCGTTGAATAAAAAAAAAACTATACACATTTTTTTTTTCCAAATACAAATACCATGTGTATAAAAAAGTGTACTCCTTCTTTATGAAGCTGATGTTTTGTTAAAGTGATTAGTGAATAGTTTACTCTTAATGACTAACGAAAAAGCTATTCAAAAAAATAATAATTTTTTTTTCGTCCCATCAATTCAACACTCAACATGTACGCACGGGACTAGCGAAACATGCTCCTTGTGGAGCATCACCAGAGAATGCTGACCATGTCCTTCAAAGCTGCCTACTATATCAAAAGGTCCGGACAAGACTCTGGCCCCAAAAACCCTCCTGTAAAAGAAAAACTATACGGAGAACTGGCTGATCTGGAAACCACTGCGCGGTTCATCTCAGATCTAGTATGACTGACCTGAACTGCCTGATCTGGAAACCACTGCGCGGTTCATCTCAGATCTAGGATGACTGACCTGAACTACCTGATCTGGAAACCACTGCGCGGTTCATCTCAGATCTAGGATGACTGACCTGAACTGCCTGATCTGGAAACCACTGCGCGGTTCATCTCAGATCTAGGATGACTGACCTGAACTGCCTGATCTGGAAACCACTGCGCGGTTCATCTCAGATCTAGGAAGACTGACCTGAACTGCCTGATCTGGAAACCACTGCGCGGTTCATCTCAGATCTAGGATGACTGACCTGAACTCTCCAACATGAGAAATGAGTACGGAAGACTTATATATATATATACACATTCTAATATGTCTATAGATCTATACGAAGAGCTTTCACACAACTAGAAGCATCTCGACCAGCAGGACTTGAGGCCAATGACAATAAAATTAAGAACATCGCAATAACAAGAAACAATGAAACAGAGGGACAATATATTAAAATCAAAGACCACAAATTTGAAAAAAAAAAGTCCAGACTTTCAAATACGTAGGAAGTACAATTGGTTTAAAAAATGACCCACTAACAGAAATAAAGGAAAGAATAGCAGAAGGCAACAGAGCATTTTATAGCACCCACCATTTACTTAAGAGCAAAACAATATCAAGGAAAGACAAGAAAATAATATACAAAACCATAATAAGACCAGCAGTAATGTATGGAAGTGAGACCTGGACACTGACTAAGATATCTGAAAATTTACTTAACACTTGGGAACGGACAATTCTTAGGAAAATCTATGGTGCCCTACAGGATGCAACAGGGTAGAGGACACGCACTAACCATGAGATATGGTGCCCTACAGGATGCAACAGGGTGGAGGACACGCACTAACCATGAGATATGATGCCCTACAGGATGCAACAGGGTGGAGGACACGCACTAACCATGAGATATGGTGCCCTACAGGATGCAACAGGGTGGAGGACACGCACTAACATGAGATCTATCAATTGTATGAAGACCCACCAATAGTGACTGAAATTAAAAAAAAAACAGACTACGGTGAAAGAATGTTAGATAACAGAGGAGCGAAAATTGTATACAGGCAAAACCAAAAGGCAGGCGATCCAAAGGCAGACCCCGAATGCAATGGATCGATGATGTGGGGGCAGATCTGCAACAGCTTGGGGTTAGGGCGTGGAGACGAAAGGCCCAGGAGATATCTGAATGGAGGGATGTGTTGAAGCAGACCAGAGCCCCCCATGGACTGTAGCGCCACTGGGATGAATGGATGGATAGATCTAGACCGAGAAGACTAAATGTTACTGAACGTCTAATGATTTATTAAACTCTCTATTGAAAATGTTATACATGCGTAGTTTATTCAAAATAAAGATTTTCTAGTCCTGTAGCCAAATTTAATTTTTGTTAATACTTCGAAAAAAAATATAACTGTCACACTAGAGTTTTCCCATGGTTGCCAAATTGCTAGTAATACTTTTTCTACATTTCTAGGAAAATAGAGCCCTTTTCAAAAACCGAGTCCACTTACCTACCGAGTGCCCATGAATGTACAACCTGAATAGAAGAATCGTAAAAAAACATAAAATATTCAGAAAGGCTCTAAGATGAAGGCATTTTTCATATTCGATACTACAAGTCCAATAAGCGTACTTTTCCATTTAAGTTAGTATTGGAGAATGAGAAAAGTTGATTGGTTAACCAAAGACAATAGAGTTTTTTAATCTGTATAATTTGGTAAACACACGGTCGATTGAAACGTGAATTTTTTTTTTAAATACCTCTATTCAAGTCACACATTCGGAATGGGCAAAAGCTGGAACCTCATTGGTGGACACCGTTCTCAAAAATGGCTCTTTTTTCCTAGAAATTTGACAGTTGATGTATATCGTTGGGAAAAGAATTACTAGCTCGTTGGCCACACTGGGAAAACTCTAGTTTAACCGTTGTATATTTTCCAAGTATAAACAAAAATATTTAAATTTGGTTAGAGGAATAAACAAATAATTATCCTGAACAGACTCTATGTCTTCTGGTATTTCCACTTGTGGGCCCTATTCTATGTCTTCTGGTATTTCTACATGTGGGCCCTATTCTTAATAAATTAATCTTCAGGGACATTTTGCGCATGTCTAGACCAGTGGTTCCCAAACATGTTCCTTAACGGAACACTTTCGCGCATTCCGAGTATTTAGCGGAACACTTTGCTTATTTTTTAGAGAGATAAATTCAAGTGGTGTCTTACTAGTTAATTGTTCCAGTAGTTCGTGGAATGCATTTTCAAGAGTCGAGGAACACGAGGGTTCCGTGGAACACAGTTGGGAAACACTGGTGTAGATATAAAGTCCTATATTTAGAATATTATAAAGTCTAGTAGATTTATACATGCATAAGCTTAACCATGATTTTTTTCTCAGTTAAGTAGTAAAGTTCCCCTTTCAGACCTTGTGATCCATGGGGCAAATGATGTAAAGATGTTTCTTTGGCCTACGATTAACGAGGGTGTCATGTGGCCAGCGCAACGACCAACCGCCTTTACTATTCCAGAACTAATGTCAGGTACCCATTTAGAACTGGGTGGTCTCAGAGGCACCCAAAGATTCCAAAATTAAAAATCCCTCTTCACCAGGATTCGAACCGGGGACTCCTGGTTCGGAGGCCAAGCACTTTACCACGGTGGAATGATGATCACTAGTAGACCGGTGGCGTAGCATACGCCTCTATTTTGCAGGGCCACGCCTTAAGCGAATACAACCTATGCGACCGCAATGGGCCCCGCACTTTCATAGGGCCCGCTCTAATTCAAGGTGTATAAATTATTAAATTAAACCATTTTATAACTTAACTCTTTATCTCCCAAGCGACGATAATAGCGTCTCTCGTTTTTGTAAAAGCCGATTAAGCGACGATATTGTCGTCGGTGCAGTTAAACATCTTTGTTTCGTTCCTATTCTTGGTTAATAATTTTAAATGCTTATATTCTAAATCTACGTGATTTCCGCTCGCAGAAGAGTTCACTGTTTACTTCCTTCAACATGGTATTAATATTACAGAGTGTCGTCTTTTTGTTTGTTTGTTTATGTTTGGAAATGGAGCCCGGCCCTATTTGGAAGTCGATCTACTGTTACGTATCTAGGCATTGTTCCCTAGATACTATTTTTTTTTCTTGACCTGTAGGTTGTCTGCCCCTTGTGTAATAAGTTTTTTCACGGCGAGTCAAGCCACACAGACAGTGACCGGTCCTTGACCTATGTGTGTACCTCTGGTTGAAAGGAGGGTGGTTTTTTTTTTTCTTTTTTCTTCTGTCTCTTTGAAGAGCGTTCTAGATCTGGGAAATTGATGACTTATTTGGTTCTAGAAACTACTAGATTTGTCTTGATATCGACGCGCGGTAGACTATAAAAAGACCGCCCGTGTAACGTTGACAGACAGACATACGGAGACAGCCGTGAGACAGAATAGCGGAGACATTGCGTGACCCGTGCGTGGTATACCTATTTATCGTGTAAGTTAAGATTTTTCTTTTTCAAGGCCTTGCTTGTAGTTGTAATTATATTTTCAAACTCTTGTATTGTAATATTTTTACATGCCATTTTTGTAAAAGGGTTTTGGTCAACCCATCAATTCTGTATTGAGTAAATGTTTGTTTTTCTTTCTTGTAACTTTATATTTGATTAAACATTAAGTTGATAGTTTACCTTCCGATTTCTTGTGTCATTTTCTTTTTGGTTATTCATTGTAAGTCTTTGATTAAATTCAGACTTAAGATAAGTGACACAACTGCTTTTCTATTGTCACGTTCCCCTAGGCAAGCCATTTAAAAGTAGAATTCAATTCGTAATACGTGACAAAAGAAGTTTGAGGGCTTTCGTCCCGGATATTTTTCTGAACCTATTTTCGTCTTACTTGAGTAATTTTGTAAAGGCGAAGTTGACTTTAACAAAAAATTTTTTGTGTCAAAGAGTCGGAAGTAAAGTATCAATAGTATTGACCAAACTCTCTTAAGGTTTTTTGTTGTACTGATTTTGTACTGTATATTTACATTGTATACATTTTTTTTTGCTTGTAATAGTTGTTAATTAGTCATGGATATTCAGGTTTTTCTTGCAAATCCCTCTGTGAAAGAGCTTGATGCTTTTACTAGGAAGGAACTGGTCCTTATTTCTAAACATTTAGGGTTAAAAATAAAATCAAATGCCCTTAAACAAGAAATCAGAGATAACATTGTAATCCATTATGTAGACGAGGAAGTGTTTTCTGAAGACCTTTTAGAAACCCTTAGACCCGATGAGGGTAAATCAGATGTAGAACTTCAGATAAAATTAAAACAAATGGAAATAGAAGCCCAGTTAGCTTTAAAAGAGAAGGAAATTATCTTGGGGAAACAAAAAGAATTAGAGCTTGCAGCGGCTAGAGAGCAGAAAGAAATGGAAATGAAATTACAAATAGAGTTAAAAAAATTAGAGTTAGCTGCTAATGTAAGACCAGATTCTTCCCCTGCCAGTCATACTGCTGAAGCAATAAAATTTTTGAAAATAATTCCACGCTTTAATGAAGCCACAATTGACAATTATTTTCCACAATTTGAACTTTCTGTGAAAAATTTTAATGTACCTGAAACTTTGTGGCCCACTTTGCTGCAAACAGTTTTGACTGGTAGAGCTGCAGAGGTATTTTGTTCTTTGACCATTGAACAACAAAAAGATTATAATGTTGTTAAGGCCTTAATTCTTAAGGCATATGAACTTGTTCCGGAAGCTTACCGAAAGCAGTTCAGGGATTGTCGCAAATCGGATGGCCAAACCCATGTAGAATTCCTGCGGGAAAAGGAGCGACGCTTTGAGAAATGGCTCACTTCCAAGGAAATCGGCACCGACTTTGCCAAATTCAAGAACCTAATGCTGATGGAAGAGTTCAAGAGTTGTGTGCGGCTGGACGTCCGTACGCATATAGCTGATCGTGGCGAGGAAGATGTGCACAAGGCTGCAGTGTTGGCAGACGATTATATAATATCACATCAATTTGCCAAGTATACGACGGATGTCAAGCCAAAACAAGTCAAACAGCCTGAGTCCATTGCTAGCAACTCCATCAAGAACAGCAGTACAAATGACAGAAAACCTACTACAAGTAAAGCTACTTGTTCCTACTGCAAACGAGAAGGCCATAAAGTTGACGATTGTTGGAAATTGAGGAAGAGAAACGAAAAAGCTCCTTCAAAAGTCAGCGCTTGCACAGTACAGTGGTCGTCGAGGTTTACTCCCTCATCATCAAGTCATATCAAGAATACCTCGACACCACCTGTTTCAAATGTATTGACTGTACAAGACTCTCCGAAAATGTCTCCACGATGTTCAAATGACTCAATAGCGAGTTCTTCAAATTCATCTTTACGATGTTCCAATGACTCAAACAAGAGTTTTTCAAATACATCAAGCCGATGTTCCAATGACTCAAACAAGAGTTTTTCAAATACATCAAGCCGATGTTCCAATGACTCAAACAAGAGTTTTTCAAATACATCAAGCCGATGTTCTAATGACTCAAACAAGAGTTTACCTAATACATCACATCGATGTTCCAATGACTCTATCCAGAGTTCCCATAATACATCACCCCGATGTTCCAATGACTCCATCAAGAGTTCCCATAAGACATCACCCCGATGTTGCAATGACTCCATCAAGAGTTCTCCAAATACATCCACAAGATGTTCTACTGACTCAAGAAAGAGTTTCTCCACTGCGTCTCCTAGAGATGTCAATGACTCCAGCGAGAGTTCGACCCAAGTCCAGTCTGCATCAACCAAAATTGATGTTTTATTAGAGGATTTTAAGCCTTTCATTTCGGAAGGATTCGTATCACTACCCGGTGATTCTACAAGTCTACGACCTATCACCATTTTGAGAGACACAGGTGCCTCACAATCGCTACTTTTAGAGGGTATCTTGCCCTTGTCAAAATCATCATCGACTGGGAAGAGCATCCTGTTACGAGGCGTAGAGCTTGGATGTATAGATGTGCCTCTACATCTAATCGACATAAAGTCAAATCTCATTACTGGACCGGTTGTTGTAGGTGTCCGACCAACATTACCATTGGAAGGCATCTCGTTGCTGTTAGGCAATGACTTAGCAGGTGGAAAGGTGATAGCCGAACCCATCGTCACTCAAACACCCGACTTATCTGCCACACCCGAGGAAGACCTAGAGTTATATCCAGCGTGTGCAGTAACAAGGGCAATGAGGTTGAAAGCATCTCAAGAAGAGAACGTCATCAAGGCCAACAGTAACCAAGATGATGTTGACTTGAGCACCACATTCTTTGCTTCTCTTGAAGAAGAACCAACGCCAAATTCTGAAAAGCCGGCATCAACTCGAAAACAGTTGATTGAGGACCAAAAGAAGGATCCAGAGCTCGCCAAACTCCGAGAAACCGCAATGACATCACAAGAGGCAGAGCTATCATCAACGTGCTACTACATCCAAGATGATATGCTCTTCAGGAAATGGAAACCTCCAGACGCATCCAACGAAGAAGAATGGAGAATATGCCATCAAATAGTGTTACCAGAAAGATACCGAGCGTACATCATGAATCTGGCTCATGACACACCAATGTCAGGTCATCTCGGCATCCACAAGACATACCACAAGATTATGTCACACTTCTTCTGGCCACGTTTGAAGAAAGATGTCATCCAGTACTGCCGATCCTGTCATGCCTGTCAGATGGTTGGCAAGCCAAATCAAAAGATCCCTGTTGCTCCTCTGAAGCCGATTCCAGCCTTTGAAGAACCTTTCAGCAGAGTACTTATTGACTGTGTTGGTCCTCTCCCAAGGACAAAAGCTGGCAACCAATACCTGTTGACCATTATGTGTGCTTCAACTCGTTTTCCTGAGGCTATTCCTCTAAGGAACATAAAAGCATCAAACATTGTAAAGGCCTTAATCAAGTTCTTTACTCTATTTGGTCTACCAAAGTCCATCCAATCGGACCAAGGAACGAATTTCACGGCCAATCTTTTCAAGCAAGTCATGACTCAGTTGGGCATCAAACACTGCATATCGAGTGCGTATCATGCCGAGTCGCAAGGCGCTCTTGAGCGATTCCATCAAACTCTCAAGAACATGATCCGAACCTATTGGTTGGACCACGAAAAAGACTGGGACGAAGGAATCCACATGCTGCTGTTTGCAACCCGTGAATCCGTCCAGGAATCGTTGGGATTCAGCCCTTTTGACTTAGTCTTTGGCCATTCGGTGCGCGGTCCCTTGAAATGTATAAAAGAGACTTTGTTGTCACCAACAGCCACTGAAGGACTTTTAGACTATGTAATTAAGTTTAAAACTAGACTTTATGATGCTTGTGTTCTGGCCAAAAATAATTTACAAAACACCCAATCCAGCATGAAAAGCTGGTATGATAGAAAGGCCCGTGTTAGAGAATTTTCTCCCGGGGATAAGGTGCTTGTATTTTTGCCCATACCAGGTCAACCCTTGCAAGCCAGATATTTTGGTCCCTATGAAATTGAGACCAAAATTAGTGACCTCAATTACACAATCAAAACTCCTGACCGTAGGAAAAAGACTCAGCTATGTCATATAAACATGCTGAAGCCTTATGTATCTCGGCCAGATCACTCAGATAAGAGTAATTGTGTTTTAAATACAGTCAAAAGTTGTTCAAATAGTCATGTTTCTCCTATTGATGATGATATTGTAAAGGAGAAATTTGGACAATACAAAATACCTAATTCTTTTGTATTACAAAATTTGGATGAAAAACTGTCTCATCTGTCTTCGACAGAAAGGCCAGTTATCATTAAACTCATTAATGAATTTAATGACATTTTTTCTGATGTACCAAAACAGACTAATGTTATAATGCATGATGTAGATGTTGGCGAGGCTACTCCAGTCAAGCAGCATCCTTACAGGGTTAACCCTGAAAAACTTGCCATACTTAGGTCAGAAATCAAGTATATGCTTGAAAATGACCTCATTGAACCAAGTTCCAGTAGCTGGAGCTCCCCATATGTCTTGATACCTAAACAGGACAAGACTTATCGTTTTTGTACAGACTACCGTAAGGTAAATGCTGTAACAAAGACCGATTCGTTTCCTATCCCTAGGATAGACGATCTCATAGATCGTATTGGTGACGCTAAGTACATCACCAAAATAGACCTACTTTCAGGTTATTGGCAGGTTCCCCTGACTGATAGGGCAAAGGAAATCTCCGCCTTTGTCACCCCTGATGGTCTGTACCAATACAAAGTGATGCCATTTGGCATGAAGAATGCTCCTGCCACTTTTCAGAGAATGATAAATGCCCTGCTTGCCAACATGGAGAATTGCCACGCATACATAGACGATGTAGTAATTTTTAGCCAAGATTTTTCTAGCCATTGTAAACAACTGCATTACTGTAAACCTGAGTAAGAGTGATTTTTGCCAGGCTTCCATCCAATACTTAGGCCATATTGTAGGACAAGGCCAGGTGAAACCTGTAATGGCCAAAGTAGAAGCTATCCAAGCTTTCCCTATTCCTGCTGATCGGAAACAACTCCGAAGATTTTTGGGAATGTCTGGATATTATAGAAAATTTTGCGAAAATTTTTCTGTCATTGCCAGTCCTTTAACAAACCTCCTGAGAAAGAACGTCCGATTTACTTGGACGGATGAATGTCAGAAAGCCTTTAACCAAATTAAGCAGATATTATCTAGCTCCCCCATTTTGATGGCTCCTGACTTCGGAAAACCTTTTAGGTTAGCTATTGACGCCAGTGACACAGGTGTTGGGTCAGTCCTTTACCAAGAAGATAATTTCCAAGTAGAGCACCCTATTTGTTTCTTTTCCAAGAAATTTAATAGACATCAAAGAAATTATTCTACTGTGGAAAAAGAATGTCTTGGGTTGATTCTTTCTATACAACACTTTGATTTTTATATCAGTGGGTCCAGATGGCCACTGGTTGTATTTACTGACCACAATCCCCTTACATTTATCCACAAAATGTCTGGCAAGAATCAACGACTTCTCAGGTGGAGTTTATTTTTACAAGAGTACAACGTAGATCTTAAACACATAAAAGGCAGCCAAAATGTTATCGCAGATGCCTTATCTAGATTGTAAAAAGTATTTTGATGTATATTTTTTTTTATATATATCATGATAAATACATTCTGTAATGTAAATATCATTTTTGTAATTATTCTAAAAAGATTTCCATTTCGTGGAAATGTAAACTTTTTATTTTTAGGAGGGAGGTGTTACGTATCTAGGCATTGTTCCCTAGATACTATTTTTTTTTCTTGACCTGTAGGTTGTCTGCCCCTTGTGTAATAAGTTTTTTCACGGCGAGTCAAGCCACACAGACAGTGACCGGTCCTTGACCTATGTGTGTACCTCTGGTTGAAAGGAGGGTGGTTTTTTTTTTTCTTTTTTCTTCTGTCTCTTTGAAGAGCGTTCTAGATCTGGGAAATTGATGACTTATTTGGTTCTAGAAACTACTAGATTTGTCTTGATATCGACGCGCGGTAGACTATAAAAAGACCGCCCGTGTAACGTTGACAGACAGACATACGGAGACAGCCGTGAGACAGAATAGCGGAGACATTGCGTGACCCGTGCGTGGTATACCTATTTATCGTGTAAGTTAAGATTTTTCTTTTTCAAGGCCTTGCTTGTAGTTGTAATTATATTTTCAAACTCTTGTATTGTAATATTTTTACATGCCATTTTTGTAAAAGGGTTTTGGTCAACCCATCAATTCTGTATTGAGTAAATGTTTGTTTTTCTTTCTTGTAACTTTATATTTGATTAAACATTAAGTTGATAGTTTACCTTCCGATTTCTTGTGTCATTTTCTTTTTGGTTATTCATTGTAAGTCTTTGATTAAATTCAGACTTAAGATAAGTGACACAACTGCTTTTCTATTGTCACGTTCCCCTAGGCAAGCCATTTAAAAGTAGAATTCAATTCGTAATACGTGACACTACTAAAACTTGTAGATCTAAATTATATTCTGATCAACATGTAAAAGACCTTATTGATTCAGTGATTTTGTTTTATCTGTTCATAGTGATAGCTTTAGTGTCAGTGTTAGATCTAGATCTAGATTTTAGATCTGTGAATCTGATACTTCATAAGCTGATGAACCTGCCAGCCCCCTCGTAAAAACTAGACGTATAAGCACAAAGAATACATCTAGATCTAGTCCTGTTTCAACAAATTTGAAAAATGCAGAGATAAGTACTAAAACAGAAAGCTATTTTAGATGTATTCCTTCCAATAAGTCTAGATCTACTTCAGCCAATTTGGTATATAGAGGTGTCAACATGAGCTTACTCAATTCTAAGTCAACTTTACTCTACTAGATTCCGCAATTGTTGATAATCTTGTTGATGCAATAAAGAGTTATGCAGTCTACAAAATAAAAATAAACACTCCAGCACGCAGGGCATCCATTTTTACAAAATGGAAACCAGTTTCTAACTATGAAATTGATACATTTCTGGCCACGACTACAATGATGGGATTACACTCGTCGTTACGTCCCGCACATCCATATGGATTAATTTTAATACCACAGTTAAAACATGGAAGTTGTTTTTTGTTCAGGCAAACATTATATAAATAGCAATGAATTACTTTTGCTTGAATTATATTATGTGCAGTGTAATTATTTTCTTACTGGAACTTAATGTTGCAAGTTGTTTGTTTTTTTTCTCATCAATTTTCTATGGTGGTGACCTTGGATAATGTGCTCCAGTTTTGTACTCCATGAGTTTTTTATTATTTTAGTGCCAGTTCTATTTCATGAAAATATGAATAAGGATTATAAAGCAATAGCATTTAATTCATTTTAGAATAGAAATGATCTTCTTATGTGACTTGGATTAAATTTTTTGTCGTCCATTAGTGAGTTTTCTGATTTTCATTTTTACTTTTCATAAAGCAAAGAAAAAAAAAAAAAAAAACACTTCAAATTTATACACTTGATTTTGTAATATCTAAAAAGAACATTCATTTTCCTTTAATTCAATATCAAAAACATTAATCTATGATTGTAAATAAAAAACGTTATGCCATTATAATTAGAACAGGTTAGGGTTAGGGTTAAATTAATAATTCCGTCAGAACGTGGAAAATAATTACGGCGATGAAAGAGAGACAAGAGATTTCCCGCGCCCTCCTGTCGATTTACCAGGAGCTCCTTGAAATCTTCCGAAATCGCAAAATATACAAAAAAAAAGTCCTTAAAATATACGGAAACAGACAAAAATTGTCATTTTGGGGTGTCTTTCATGATCATACTAGGTTGTAGTCTTCATTAGCTAGACGAATATCTTAAGGAGCATTTCTTGTGGTGGTTAGGAAGCGTTCTGTTGGAGAGGCCTTTTTGTAACAAAGTTATGCACAAATGATGCTTCCTTTTTTCGCTTACTAGCTCTCGGTGTCAAGAAGCCCGCAGTATCTTTTGTGCTACGTTCTCTACTGAGCATTTAATGTTAGAAAACTCAAAGCAATGTTTGATTGAAAATGAAAGTTGACCAGACAAGCTCTCGGTGTCAAGAAGCCCGCAGTATCTTTTGTGCTACGTTCTCTACTGAGCATTTAATGTTAGAAAACTCAAAGCAATGTTTGATTGAAAATGAAAGTTGACCAGACAAGCTCTCGCTGTTAGGGAGGAAGAAATATCTTTGAACTCATAATAATAAGGCTCGTCTTCAAGTCCGAAGAATAATGAGGAATGCAGTATTGCCCCAGCTGCGACCTACATCTTTGAACTATCAATTAATCAATGAATGAAACTAACTTTTTAGAGTTTAGAAAACAATTCTTACGACGATTACCAATGGCCGTATGGGTCTCAGTCTAGATAAGATGTCTTGGAATGTCTAATAAGATTTAAGGGAGGATTTTGTTTTCGAATTATCCGGGTTGGTCATTTTCTCTCACTATAGTGTGGACATAGGTGGCGTTGCTCTTGGACTCTGTACATAACAAACATGATTAATGACCTGGTTACGGTGACCTCTCCTCGCACGTGCCATTTGTGCAATCCCAGATTCCTTGACTCCATGGCTGCATCTTTCCACACTGACCACTGGTCAGAGTCAGGACGTTTCCAAGGAGATTTCGACTGCTACGGTCCACTTGAAATTTTCAGTTAATTGGACCTTTTGTTAAGGAGATTTCTTCCAGGTCATGTCATTTTAAGCCTGACCACGTCTAGTGTCCGCCCTTCTCTTCCCCTCCTCTTTTCAATGTCGCGAGCGAAACGCGCGCCCGTGTCGCGTCGTCCGGAGCCTATTGACCACTGGAAGTTTGCCCAGAAGCCAAAGTCTTTCTCTTGGAAGGCTGGCCAGCACGGACAGTTGCGTCAACTCGGACAATACACATGCTCATCTCCTGGCCAGGTGAACAACGAACAGAGTCGCACACAAAGGTGATAGAGGTCACAGGGTTAAGTCGAAGGGTCAGGGGGCCCCCAGAAACTCTATTTTTCTTGCTATGTGGAGAAATCTGGGCGGGGCAGATTAATCCACTTTTTTTTTTGAGGTTGGTGTCAACACAATTAGCTTTCTTTTCATCCGATCTCCGCCATTTTCTCGCATTACCATTTCCGTTTGTTATTTGATAGCGTCTGCTCCTGAATGTCCGTCGATTTCCTTTGGCGCCATTTTCAAGACGTGATCTTCTGTTTATTATGGGTTTTTTTTTAATAAAAGAAAACAAGAAATAGAAAGAGAGAGAGAGAGAGGCAAAGAGATGGGTCATGCTGGATAAAAAGAAATTGCAATTGTCGCATGTTCTCTCTTTCTTTTCTTCTCACTATCAAACATGAATGTATTTAACTTGTCTTCTGTACCGTTGCTGATGTTCTGAATTTATTTAATGACAAAATATTCGATTGCATACCGAAGATTCGCGTTTGATCTATGTAGTCCATGAATGGAATCCCTATAAAACATTATATTTTGAAGTAGAAACAACGAAAACAATTGAACACGCACTATAGTATTCTACATGAAACATTAATACACTTTATAATTTAAATTTGATAATAAGTTCACAAAAGCAGACTTAACATGAAGTTTAATACTTATTGGATGAATGGATCTTCACAAAAAGCTGGTCTCCCCTATTTATACTCCTACAAACTAAAGTTATAGTGACGGAAATGGAAAGAAAAAAAAAATTCGAATTAACTCCCCTAAATATTTAATCTCCTATGTAGAAGGTACGAGAAACCAAATTACTTCTTGTTTACACATTTCTTGGACCTTGACGTGTATATAATCAGACAGCGATGCTCTTTTTCTTTTGAGTCGTTCCTTGAAAACAGATACTAGTCTGAGTTACAGAGTTAGTTACCTAGTGAGATATAAGTAGACAAGAAAAATGACACTTACAATACAAAATTAAACACAAGCCAAATTACCAATAATTGTTTCCATTGATATAGTTAGCTAATAATCATAAGGATATGAAACACTCAATACTAGAAGCAGTTGCAATTAGGGATTTTCACCTATAAATAGCTAACTTTTTGGTGTATCCGGTGTACGAAGTGTTGTTTTTTTTTAGGTTAACTAAATATGTTTCACATTTTAGTCTTTGCTTGAGAGTGCAGTTTAGAAGAGACTCTAGATGTCAACAAAGATATAGCCTAAATATTAAACAATATATAACCTATACGTAAACCAAGATATAAACTATCATTGATAGGTGTTTTGTAGACATCTTGTAGTATACGTCACACATTTTCTAGTGGGAATTTATTGATGACTGTTGTAAAATATCTTAAATATTATTCTTTCAAAGTATACACTATCATTTAATTTGTCACATCATTGTTTATAGCTATTGTGAATGTATTAGGTGGAAAGCTCGAAGTACATGGTATATTCACGCTCATGAGGTTTCACGTGAAAAACAAAGATCCACATTTGAATTGTTGGGGTGTTAATTACATGGTCAAGTAGTAGACCTCAGAAATATTGTCGAAGACAGACGTGTCTTGTATTTACGATGAGAGTATTATTAGCTATGTATTTGATGAATTCGTTTGGATTACACTATTGGTTAATGTGAAATGTACTTGATGGCGAAGTTGCCAGTATATAGGGAATTATTATTTGTGTTAAATACAAAATAAAACCACGTCTGCTGTGTTCGTGTTTATTCTTTGGTCTACATGTTGTGGTCCTATAACTCAGTCGATGTGACATAGTGACATACGCAACAACAAGTTCAGCCTGAAGAGGGACATTTAATTAATACACCGTGAGCATTCTAATAGTACCAGAAGAGGTGCTAGCATAATACAAAGAACCACATGCATTCAAGTAAAGCCTTACAGACTCTAGATGTCAACAAAGATAAACCAAGATTCAACCTAAATATCAATTAAGATGTAACCTATATGTCAACTAAAATATAACCTAAATGTCGACCAAGATATAACCTACATTTCTAAATGTCGACCAAGATATAACCTACATTTCTAAATGTCGACCAAGATATAACCTACATTTCTAAATGTCGACCAAGATATAACCTACATTTTTAAATGTCGACCAAGATATAACCTACATTTCTAAATATCGACCAAGATATAACCTTCATTTCTAAATATCGACCAAGATATAACCTTCATTTCTAAATGTCGACCAAGATATAACCTTCATTTCTAAATGTCGACGAAGAAATAAATGTGAACCAAAACATGACTAGCTTTTAGATATTTTTCAATGAATTGTTTTTTTTCAAGTTTCGATCAGGCATTTGGCAGATCCGATGGGACAGTTGGTAGAACGATCTCTAACATTTCCTCAAATTGATTTGTCCTCTAATCCTACAATATTTAATGTATTTTTTATGTGTGTGGAGATTTTATAGAAATAGTTTTCATAGACTCATTGACTTGTTTTAAAACACAGAAATGAACTACAACCAACTGAATACTTTTTTGTATGAGGCCAATAAACAGAAACATGTTTTTTTTTATTTTTTTTTTAAGTAACGTCTGTATTATATAAGATAAGATAAGATGAGACACATCATATATGCAAAACTTTTTTTTTTTAAATTTAAATCGTGACGGTTACATTCTTGACAATTCCCAACTACCACGTTTTAATAACGGTAACTTTTGAATACTGTTTATTTATTTATATATTTTTTTTGGGACAAATATTTCACTTTAAAGTCTTGTGTACGTTTCAATTCTATGGAATTAAAAAATGAATCTAGATGTATATAAATCTTTTTTTTTTTCTTCTATAATTAGACTTAGGTCCTCCCACGCCGTTCGGCGCATTGGGCGGCAAGCTGTCTCCTTAAAGATCTGCCATTGGCAATGTCTGAAGCCTCCTCCCAACTGGTGTCCACTGTTTCTATTATTATACTAACTTTTATTACAATTACAATACAATGAATTTTGATGAACGGCTAAAGTTAATATATATTTACAATGTTAAGTGCTGGTAAACTAAAAAGGAAACAGAAACTAAGGGCATTATGTGTGGTCAAAGTCACCAATGCACTGTACCATGAGAAACACAAGACAAGAAAGCGGAAGTCGTTGTGAAAGGTAGCTGCTGAAGATTGAGTTCAGTCAAGAGAGTCTTAAGTTGACTACAATAAATGATGGATGATTTTCGGCTGTTTCCGGTTCTTACTCTATTATTAGCAACGGACATTTCCCGAGAAAATGCGCACTGAAGAGCAGCAAGCACCGAGACATGCAGTTTTCCTTTTGTTTTCTCGCTCGCGTGCCAGGATAAACTGATGGAATAGGTGGCACTAAGGTGTGTGCGGGGAGGGGAGGGGGGGTTAGCAGACGGATGGAAAGAGAGAGTATTAGAAGTATAAAAAAGAATACAACAACAACGATTGCAACTAAGGGGGTTATTTCCTGCGCATGGAGTGATTAATAACTCATGGTTTGAAAATTTACGATCGGTCACTTGACCAGGCGAGATCGTATCAATCATCAGAGGGGGAGAACTTTTTTTTTTTTTCTTCTTGTCAAGTTTCTCTCACCCTTTTTTTTACGACTCCTGGGGGCCGATGTCGTTATTGTGACCCATCTGTTGGTCAGGTGAAGAGTTTGGCCTGGGCAGTATAGCACCGAGCGATGGAGAGAAAGTGGACGCACTTCAGATCTTAACCGAGCGTCGCTGATTCCATTGTCTAGTTATCATATGCATGTAAGACAAAGTGACCAATCTGGTGATCTAGGTCACTCAGCAGTAATTTGGAGTTAATAGTACACACCTATGGAAAAAACATTCTATTACTGCACCCTTTGCTTCTGGTTTGATAAATGCATGATAATAGTGTAACAGGTAGTCACAGTTTATTCTTGTAATTTTTGTACATTTTCAAGTTTTAAATTAAAAATTTCTGTATTTGAATTGAGAAGGATTTTCGCCTATTCATTTTCTAGATTGCATATGACATAGTCACAGTAATTCTTCTAGACAGCTGACATCTTCTAATCCTCGGCATCACGGGTACGGGATCTTTATTCAAGAGGCTAAGGTTCAATCAAGATCATTACTTTTTCAAGAGCTTATAGACCGTAACACATGGCTCCATAAAAGATCGTCAATGACCGTGATACAGGTAAAGCTAAAGTACCACTTTCACGCCTTGCAATTGATATAAAGCTCACCAGTTTCCACGACCAACGGTTAACATTGCTAGCACAACGACCAACCGATTTGACTTCGCCAATCTAGGCTATGTTTAGAGTTCAAGACAGGATGGTTGCTTGGTCGCTAGACCTTTCGTTCGGTCGTCTCGGTGGTTCCGAGTTCATACATACCCGTCCCGCTGCCATCCCCATCATCCTGCGGGAGGTTTGGACTAGGAAGTAGATTATCTTCAAGTCTAAAGGAACATCCGTAACATGTAGAACATTCCCCCCCCCAAAAAAAAAAACAACATGTTACAAACCAAAAAAACATTTTACAAAAAAAAAAATAAAAAAAAATTACAAACAAACCCCAAACGAACAAACACAAACAAAAATTGACGAACATATGAAAAATATTTAAAAAAAACAAACGAAAAAAAAAATTTTACAAATAAAAAAAAAACATTTTATAAACACTCAAAATCCCGAAGTTTAAAGTCCTATTCTTCACCGTGATTCAAACTCGATATTGCGGTTACGTAATTCTGCGCTTTACCGCTCAGCCACCACACCCCATCGGGAAAAAAGACAAATGGGAGGGGGGGGGGTGTGAATAGTGAGAACAGTCTCGTGCTTTGAGCATCTTCGTAATGCAACATAGGAAATTTTGGTTGCACTCAATTGTTTTGGCGCAATAGTTTTCTTCTTGTTTCTTTTGTTAGAGGACTCTGGGATGAGACGCCTGAACTTCTTCCTATTTTATTGTTTCCATAGATCTTAGGGATTTTTTAGCCTTTTGTTGCGGGGGTGGGGGGAGGGCTAGATAGGGCTAGTGTTGTACCTTTGATCTCTGTACTTACGAAGATCTGACTGCTCAGTGTTGTGGTGGGCCAGTGCTGTAGTGGCCCAGTGTTGTGGTCGGCCAGTATTATGATGTACCAGTGTTGTGGTGGGTCTATGATGTGGTGGATCAGTGTTGTGGTGAGCCAGTGTTATGACGGGCCAGTGTTGTGGTGGGTCAGTGTTTTGGTGGACTCGTGTTGGGCCAGTGTTATAGTGAGCCAGTGTTATGTTGGGTCAGTGTTTTGGTGGACAAGTGTTATGGTGGGTCATTGATGTGGTGGATCAGTGTTGTGTTGGGCCAGTGTTATGGTGGGTCATTGATGTGGTGGATCAGTGTTGTGGGGAGTCAGTGTTATGGTGGGTCATTGATGTGGTGGGTCAGTGTTGTGGTGAGCCAGTATTGTGGTGGGCCATTGTTGTGTTGGGCCAGTGTTATGTTGGGCCAGTGTTGTGGTGGGTCATTGATGCAATGGATCAGTGTTGGGCCAGTGTTGTGGTGGATCCGCGTTGAGGTGGGCCAGTGTTATGATGAGCTAGTGTTGTGGTGGGTCATTGTTGTGTTGGGTCAGTGTTTTGGTGGACCAGTGTTATGGTGGGTCATTGATGTGGTGGGTTAGTGTTGTGGTGAGCCAGTGTTATGGTGGGTCATTGTTGTGCTGGGCCAGTGTTGTGGTGGGTCATTAAGGTGGACAAGTGTTATGGTTGGCTAATGTTATGGTGGGCCAGTGTTGGGCTTTTAATAGATTTTAGAGTCTGAAAATAATACATTGTGACTGGCTGGTGAAACTTCAAGGTGCTGATTGGTGGACAACAGTTGTTACAAAGCTTCTATGAACTCACTCTATCTGTCTGTCTGGTATAAAGTCTGTACATGTTATTGCTCCCACACCCAATGTCGGATCAAGCTGAAATTCTGCACAATTTTTTTTTTTTACATGACAACATAAGGATAAATTAATAAAAAATAACCAGTTAGTTAAATGACAATTGGAAATATATAATTTTGTTTGGTATCTAAAACAAGGGAAAGAAATTGCACTTGACTGAAGTGGCGGTAGTCCGCTTTATACTTTATAGCGACAAATAGGTCTCCGCTTTAAAACTAACAATAGATGACAATAAAAAACTTTTCTATTTTCATAAGAACTTCGCTGCCACACTGGTTAGTGTGTTGACTTGAGCACGATTAAGCCTTCAAATTCAAATTTAGGTAGTTCAGCTATTCTTTTTTTTTTAATAATGGATTTAAAAAGCGATCACGATAACATTGACACAGATACCCCTTCGTTCTCCCCCTCCCCTCATTTTTTTCTTTGATCAATTGGTCCAGACAAGTGATCAAATCTTCAAATTGCGCTAAACAAAAATAATTGGTAAAAATATTTCAAATGCCACGGATGTATTATTGTTAGTCTAGATCTATTACAAATTAAATTACATGACTGATCTAAACTGGCTTCGCTTAATATGATTATTTTAAAAGTATTTTTACATATTTTTACTTGTTCAGTATTTAAGATAAGATAAGATAATTTTATTGATCTAATCAAATGGAAATTCAGTTTGACTACAATTGACAACATCAGCGTAACTACTGTACAATAACAGTATAGAGGAAAAATTCGAACAACATTCACACCCGAAACACATACACACTCACAACCAGCGCTTTATAAATTTGACTTCTATGTATTTACTTGTTCAGGTCAGGGGATGACCTCATTTCAGATGAGGATACACTATGAACATCATGACGTGTGAACAGTTCACTAAATGTCTTTCTAGTATTTGTCGTACTTTTTCAACGGTAAAAAAAAGGAGGGAGGGGTGTACAGGGGGGTTGCTGGTGATCGAGAGAAGTATCATTAATCTTCATTAAGCAAAACCTGTCTCAGAGTCTTTCTCAGCTACCCTCCCCCGCCCCCTTTCCACCACCCCCCAAGGCTTCTCGCCTTCCCCGTGGCACAAGTCAAACAAGGCGGAAACAACAAAACAAAACAGAATCATCAGAGGCGCAGTGGCGTTTGACTCTGTAAGGGGGGGCGACGACGTCATCGGCGGTGTAGCGTCGCAACCTTTTCTTTTCCAAAAGGGCGGCACTCTGACATCATGCGGCGATGACCAAACTCTGAAAAGGTCGTCACTGCGGCGCTGACAGGTCTTTATGTCTAATGACCCCCCCCTTTTTTTTTTCCTTGCTGGCAATAACAAAGAAACGGCATCGACAATAGTACAAGGGGAGACGTGGAAGAAAAAATTGTTGTTTTTGTAGGACACCTTTAAATTCCTCCCATTTTAGGTCTCCCTCTTTCAAGGGGTCGGTCATCTTTGGGCTTAGAAAACCGGGGGGGGGGCCTGTCGGCACTATGTCGTCTGTCAAGTTAGCGCCTTGGTTGTAAAAGATTATCATAAAGTCATAGGTCAGAGCATCTTAACAAAGTGGAGCGGCAACCGTTTACTAAAGGAAGAAAGCTTTTGGTGGGCGATCTTGAGAGGGAGGGTAGAACTCAGAATTGATGAGGCTTTGGAGGTAGCAGAATGAGGGGGGTTAGCACAAGGGAGGGAGGGGGGGTCATTTAAATGTCGTGATATTTAGATATCAGCAGTATCCAGTTACGTTTGTATTACAATCAGGGAACCGTATGGAACCATATCTCATTGAAGTCTCTAACCATTATAGATGGCCTGAACACTGCCCTGCAACGTCACAACCTGTGGGCAATTTAGAACAATAGCTCGTTGCCACGTCGCAGGTCTCTACGATTGTTGACCGTTACGACTAAATAGGTGTGGCTGTTGACCGTTACGACTAAATAGAGTGTCTTTGTGTCTTTATGAGCATTTTATTAGCTTGTGTTTTTGTAAATATGTAATGTATTTTTTAGTGTTTTATGTATTATTGCTCCTTTACTCTTCTGTCTGACTGTCTTTTATTTTTTAAGCAAGCTATGGTGGTGAGCTTTGTAAAGTCTAATAAAATGGCGTCTATTTAATCATGGGATTATCTAGGGATTCTAAGCCTTCTGAAAAGTCGTCAATGTGGCCTATAAGCTCGGTTTCACTTGACCTTGACCTTATGTTTCCTAAAGCGCATGTTGATATGTAGTAAGGGATTTACCGTAAATCTAATTTTAGTGAAATGAAATAACATTATCGACATCGCCGTACCACTGTCTCATAACTTAAGAAAAACTGAGATAGAAAAACAAGGAAAATATGGGAACCTAGGCTTGGAGATCAAGCGTATATGGAAATTGTCCAAAAATAACAATATACCAGATTGTTATATCAACCGAGGGGATAATAACAACTGACCTCACAGACACCTTCAAGGCCCTTAACATTCCTAGGAACATTCTCGTTGCCTGTCAGAGGGCGGTACTGCTGCAGACCTGCCACATCACCAGAAAATTCCTCAGTAGAAATTGTTAAAGGGACTACGATGAATTTTGTTTCTCTTTAACGAAACTCGACCCTGGTATTGCCAGAGAATGACTACTCGGTCATTTCTAACATAATAATAATAATAATAATAATAATCTTTATTGTCGGTAAGAAAATTTTTCTTAGAATTTGTGCATTACACCAAACAAAACATAGTAACTATGAAAAAAAAATGTACATTTACACAAGACTCACTCATAATTTACATGCGAAGAGTTTATATCATATTGTTTCTATTTAATGATTTGAGTACATGGGATGTTGATTAGTGATACTGGTCTTTAATTCTCAGGATCATTTTTTTTTCCTTTTTTAGATTAAGAGAGTGACAATAGCTTTTTTTCCATTTCCTTGGTATAGACATAATTAATGTTTACTTGTGTTTTAACTCAAAAGATACTGCGAACATACATTTTCGGACCCGTAAGCAAATTTAATGTTTAAATGAATAAATGAAGATGGCATTTAGAGTTGAATATTCTTTATAAGATGTCATAGTGGCTTGAAATATTTCTCTCGAATCAGCGTGATGGTTGAGTCGTACAGCGCTTGGATTCCGTATCGAGGTATCTCAAGTTCGAATCCTGGTGACTGAGATTTTGTTCGGGATTTAAAGGAAGCCCTATAATCCACCCAAAATCTAATGGATGCCGGTCACACGCTGGGAAAGTAAAGGCCTTTGGTCGTTGGGCTGGCCTTATGACACCTTATTTAATTGACGGCCATAAAACCAGTTGAGTTTTAAATTATATGCCCCAATACATCGTATGGCTAGAAAGGGGTACTTGTACAATTCTTTTGTTTACTAGTTATGAATTATAACAATTAATTTTATAATTAACATGTGAACTAAATTTAATTTAACAATATTTTGTCTAGTGTTTAACAATCTTGATTTAGCTTCTGAATTCTATTTTCAGAAAACTTACTTAACTAAAAAAAAAAAAATCACTATTCAAAACATTCAAATGTGTCATGTTAATTGAGTTGCGACTGTTCGGCTGAAATAAAAAGTTGGAGCTGGTATGACAGATGTGAAAATAAAAGCAACGGAATAATGTTCATGCAAGCCCTATTGTTAGTATCACTCCTACCATTTTTAAGTGCCGGCTCAACGCGAGACGATTTCTTTGGCGACTCTCATACTAATGATAATGGTGTTGCCAGGTACCGACGCCCCATTGACCGTCACTGTCTCTTTAGCATGCTTCTGTAGTACGGTAACCCAAGTTATTGCGCCCCACTTTATGTTTCGCCCTACAGTGTGAGGTGGGGCTAGGGGCGTGTTGAAATGGCGTGCGTTTTAATAATGGTAATAGCCCTAGACTAATTGTTAAGTACTACGACTCGTAATAAAGACGTAAGGGGCGAGGCTGGAGACGAGAAGAAGGTATAGCTCATCACATCGCAACATTCAAAGGGAGACATTTTTTTTTGGAAAAGAGTTGGGGGGGGGGCGGTATCATCACGAGTGTCAGATAATGCATCCTATTTCAGGCGCCCTCGAGGTCAATGCGAGAACGAGGCGCCTGGTAGAGATAGAAATGAGAGGGATAAGAACTGACTGGAGTTATACATCGCACGGGGCAGGGACATCTGGAGGTCCGTGGGATGGGGGTGGGTGGGTGGGTGGGTGGGGAGTGAGTCCGACTGGATCGAACTAAGGTCAAAAGGTAACAGTTTAACTATCAACAACAACAAAACAACAACAACAAAACAACAACACCAAAAAAAAAACAACCCAGTGATGCCCAACCTTATTTGATCTGAGAACCATTTTAATTTCCGACACTCGTGTCGCGGGCTGAAAAGATACAAAAACGAAATGAAATAGACTTGGGACTAGTTATTAGAAACCCGTGAATCTAATACTTTTTATACTTAATACTTATTATTCGGAAAATGGCTTAATTTCTCTACTTAAAAGTGAGTAACATTGTATCTAGCTTAACCACAGACTTATTTTTTTTTTGGTCCCTTTTTAGTAAATATTCCCATCTATCCTCCAATGTCTAGGCGTTGATTAACAATGTTTTTATTCGTGGCTCAAACCAAGAATGTCGCAATATTTATTTTATAATGACTATTATATGTTGTTGTTTTCTTTTTAAACAGCCAGACTTTCTTTGAAAGTCCAATACATTGGCTTATTATCATGTTCTACCAAAAAGTAAAGTTCCTTTTCATTTTTCTTGATTGATTATACATCTAGTCCCATCTCATAAACACACAATGTTAAAGGTCATTGCATCAATGCATCAGAGAAAAAGTTAGGGCCCTAACGTAGGTAAAGAGATTCACCGTTTTGGACATTTTCTACACTTTGTGCCGACTCTCAGCGGGCCGAATGGAATCACGTCGCGGGCTCTGGCTCGCTGGCCGTGTTTTGAGCATCACTGCTATAAAAGGTCGAAATACACATTCATGGCAATAATAATAATACATTTCAATTCCGGCATCTGATTTCTATTACTACTAAATCGCAGATCAGGATGCATAACTCTAGTTTTGTTATTGAACATTCAGTGTCGAGTAATTTCCCCAGCGTTAGATAGAGAACGCTAGAAACTTGAAAGGCGTTAATCACGTTTTATTCAAACTAAAGATCAACCAAATTTAACAAGATGACAAAATACTTAAACTGACTCAACAAACTCGAACTGTACTCTGGAGTTACAAAGGTAAAGACTGATGATAAACCAACATACTTTTATAATGTATCAGATGTACGGTGATATTTTTGGTCTTTAGAAATCAACTACATGATTGGTTCTAAAAAAGTTATGCGGTTAAAATTTAAAAAAAAAATTAAATTGTTACCTGTTGGCGACGTCAGACAATGGCATGAATTTATTTTGTTAAAGAACGGGTGTGTATATAGCTCTGCAAGACATAGGTCAAGTGAGCAATATCTTTTTTTTTTTTTTTGAAGTGAAGACAATATAATCGAGACATCGAGGAGTCATTGGGTTACAAGTAAATATTTTTTTTTGATTATTGTTCAATTTATTATTTCAAGGGATTAATTCATTACATTGGATCACCATTCTGGATAGTTTTTTAAATCACTTTGGATAGCCTTTTTAACCATTGTAGATAGTTTTTTATCATTCTGAATAGTTCTAGATAGTCTTTTTAACCATTCTGGATAGTTCTGGATAGTCTTTTAACCATTCTGGATAGTTCAGGATAGTCTTTTAACCATTCTGGATAGTTCTGGATAGTCTTTTAACCATTCTGGATAGTTCAGGATAGTCCTTTAACCATACTGGATAGTTCTGGATAGTCTTTTAACCATTCTGGATAGTTCTGGATAGTCTTTTAACCATTCTGGATAGTTCTGGATAGTCTTTTAACCATTCTGGATAGTTCTGGATAGTCTTTTAACCATCCTGGATAGTTCTGGATAGTCTTTTAACCATTCTGGAAAGTTCTGGATAGTCTTTTAACCATTCTGGATAGTTCTGGATAGTCTTTTAACCATCCTGGATAGTTCTGGATAGTCTTTAAACCATCCTGGATAGTTCTGGATAGTCTTTTAACCATTCTGGATAGTTCTGGATAGTCTTTTAACCATCCTGGATAGTTCTGGATAGTCTTTTAACCATTCTGGATAGTTCTGGATAGTCTTTTAACCATTCTGGATAGTTCTGGATAGTCTTTTAACCATTCTGGATAATTCTGGATAGTCTTTTAACCATTCTGGATAGTTCTGGATAGTCTTTTAACCATTCTGGATAGTTCTGGATAGTCTTTTAACCATTCTGGATAGTCTTTTAACCATTCTGGATAGTTCTGGATAGTCTTTTAACCATTCTGGATAGTCTTTTAACCATTCTGGATAGTTCTGGATAGTCTTTCAACCATTCTGGATAATTGGTGGTTCGTTACAAACTAAAACGTACAAAATATCACAAATTATTCACCTTCACCTATCTCTTAGTCTGTTGGATCGTTGGGGCACCACACAAGATCTGTCAACCGACTTTCTCCATTCCTCTCTGTCATTTGCCTTGGATAGAATTTCGTTCACTGACAGGCCTGTCCATTCTTAGGTGTCTTCCAATCGCTTTCTCTTCGTCTGCCTGATACTGTTCCCTGAAGGAAGGTCTTTGCGAGCCCTGAGGACCTTGTGGTGTTTTTTTTTACAGTGGTTAGCTGGTCATTGGGGGTCCAATAGCTTAATTAATCCTGTTTCTTATCTCTTCATTCATATTATAATGTTATTATTATTATAATTTTTGTCTACACATTTTTCCTACAACTCCAGTGGCGTAGGGGGGTGCTGATGAATCGGAAGAAGGGCGCGATGCTGGGTAAAGGGCGTTGAAGTGTTTTTGGGGTCGGTTACGCATAAAATGATCATGTATATAAAAAAAAAGTCACTCCCAGTCCCCCCCCCCGCACTTCTTTTCTTCACTTTGAATTTACTTACGAGTGGAAAGACTTGATAGATTGAGACGTCGCCAAGCCCGAGGTCTTTATCAGGGACCGTCAACAAAAGCCCACCCCCTTTTTTTTTTTTACGCCTTTTAGCGTCTACGTGGTCGTGCTGGCGAAGAGATTATCAGGGTCTGTGATCTATTGTTAGTTCAAGTCCCGGGTAGATTCAAGGTCACGACCCTGAAATTGTCCTCCCTTGTCATAACTTCGCACTGCGGCCTCCTCCCAGTCACGTGCTAGAGAGAATGGCAGAGAGAGAGAGAGAGAGAGAGAGAATGAATTTAAAAGTTGAAGTATCATACATATCCATACCGACCACCTTACGCCTCACATACCCCCCCTCCATTTGTTACTTGTTACTGTTTAGGGGAGCGGGGGAAAGTACTGAGCTGGGGGGGGGGGGAGCGAGGCGGAGCAGATACTATTCTACTCCAAAGTTCT
Organism: Biomphalaria sudanica; assembly: GCA_036873155.1. NCBI lineage: Eukaryota > Metazoa > Mollusca > Gastropoda > Planorbidae > Biomphalaria > Biomphalaria sudanica. The sequence goes on along the minus strand of JAZGLO010005560.1, from coordinate 108,931 downwards.
CAAACAAAAAAAACAAACAGGGGGAGCCCATTCTTCTTCAAGGATGGGGCACTGAAAAAAATATATATAAAAAGGGGGGGGGGAGGAGAAGTCGCTAAGTAAGAGGCATGGGTTAGGGGAGGTTGGAGGGTCTCTTACCAAGGTACCGAGGAACACTATGCTTGCTACTTGTGTCGAGGCGTTTAGGTACTTTCTAGGTACTTTCTCGCGCGCGTGTGTGTGTGTGCTTGTACAAGTTTACTGACTAAGCTTATTCTCCAGCTAGCATGCACTAAGTATTCACCTGCTACTTAGAGTATCATCTGTAACACTTTGACTAGTTGAGAGTTACTTGGATTTTGTAACCAATATTTTTTTTTCAAAAAGTCCAATGTCACAATTATAGCTTACTGCATGTGCCTCTTTCTCTCTCTCTCTTGATAACCTCTTTCTCTCTCTCTCTCTCTCTTCTTAATAATCTCTCTCTTTCTCTCTCTTTTGCCTTTTGCTGTGACCTTTTTTACAGTCAGTCTTTTTTTCACTCAGATTTTATAAGGGTCCCTCTGGGGCCTTTTGTTTTTAAATCATGAGAACCTTCAACTTTGGCCAAAAATTAATGAACAAAATGTAACTTACTGTTGTAAGGTTTAAGAGAAACTGGGGTGTGAACGTATATTTTGAGTGCCATCATACAAAATAGAAAATCGCTGTAGGGTCCCGGCTCGATTCCTGGTGAAGACTGGGATTTTAGTTTAGGACTTTTTTGGCTCTAAGAAAATTAAAGGCGTGGGTCGTTAGCCGTGGGCCACAGAAACAGACAGATCAAAAAGGTCTGAAAGGTAAACTTAAAAAAAAGAATCTTACAAATCTGCTTGCACTTATAATGGTTAATAAATAGTATTATTATTATCATAAAGTAAATGAACTAATTCTCAATACCTGGCACTGCCAGGGTCGAGCTTCATTAGAGAGAAACAAAATTCAATGTCCACTGACAAATTCTCTGGTGACGTGGCAGGTGCCCAGCAGTCCCGCCCACGGACAGACAACGAAAATCTTCTTAGGGCTGTTCAGGTCCTTGACGCGGCTAGTTGTCATTACCCCCTGGCTGTTTTGTTATTTTGTTTAATATGTTCTGCAGTCTTTATTATGATTATTTGTTTTGTTTTGTTGGTTTGTTGTTTTTAATCCTACACGTTGTCTGTCTTAATCATGGGAGTAGAAGAAGCTCGACAAAATATTTAAATTCATTCAAACCTTGAATTAAGCAAGGTGTCGGGATATGCGGCTGAGTAGCGTAATTGGCTTAGCTACTCACCTGAACGGCTAGAGTTTGAATCCCGACTTAGTTGTATTTGCTGAGCACCTAAACCTTCTCCCTAATACCCCCACCACACACACAAGAGGGATTGAACTAAGGCAAAGGCGTACTGCCAGAGCAAGAAATATGCACTAAAGCTATAGAATAAGAAAGACTAAGACATCTTTAGAGATCCTAATTAGAAATGTGTTATTATTAAGTTTTAGCCTTAGCCTTAGTCTTAGTCTTAGCCTTAATTGTTTCAAAAGACAATGTGTAGAAATAATTTCGTTTGGGCCCTAAATAAACATTTTCAATGTTATAATCTCTATACGTATGGCGGAGTGTTTTATTGGAAGTATATATATTATGTACTGATGCATTAAACAAGCACATGGTCAAACGCATAATGTTCAGTCAATAATGAATACTATTTACGATATATGATAATTTTAAAAACCAATTCTATTACTTACTTATATAAGTGCACTACGAAAAAAACACAAAAATATTTTACATAACATGGGGTATTACATATTTCAAGGGCTTAGGAATTCCCATGCAGACAAAGCTAAGATTGATTAGCGCTAATTCTGAGGTTTCCCTTTAAAAAATTAAAAAATAAAAAGCACCCATGATCTCTAAATCTTAAAATTGTAATGTCGCAATTCATACATGTTAATTAACAAGGTAGCCAATCTTCAATGTTCTCTTTGAGCACGCAGAGGCTATATCTATATGTGCTATGATTTATACACGCTTTGTTGTACAAGCCAAAACGAAGTAGCCATGAGCATCGAGATTATTCTGAAATCTATTTGCAGATAGCAGGGTTGATATGTTGGTCTTCATCATTCTAATACTATGGAGCATCTAGTATAGCACTTTTATCTTGTGACTCTAGAGCCAGGTCCTGCCTTAGATAATTGGAGGCCTAAGGCGAAGTGCAGTTGGTGAGGGTTAGGGTGACCCCAATTGAAATGGAAAAATAAAAACTAAACAGCGAAAAAATAAAAGTAAACAATTAGTTTAAGACCTAGTGTAGGCCAATAATAACTTTGGTCATAACTTTACTATAAATTCTTCTAAAAAAAAATAAAAATAAATTTAGAGTCCTGTGCGAGGCCCCCACCAATTGGAGGCCCTATGAGACTGTCTAGTTTGCCTACTCTTTGTAGAGCCCAATTTTGTAGATACATGCCCAGTTATAACTAAGGTAATATTGGCTAGCTTACACTGGTTGTGGCAAAATATGTAGGTCACAGCTGGGGCTGCGCAGCCACGGAATATACTGCATTCCTCACTAATCTTCGGACTCGAAGACAAGTCTTATTACTATCGTTATTGTGGTTGTGTGTTTTTTTTTCCTTGGTTCGCTGATTTGCCAGAGCTAAGGCAAATGTTTTTTTTCTTCCGCTGTTCGTAGCTTTCTTTGTCTTTAACTCTCTCCACCTAGTGTGGTTTAAGACTGTGTTCTCCCACTAGTCAACATCTATGTCCACTGCTTTCCTATTTGATTACATCCATGTATAGGAGGTTGGGACGACCCAGTTTTTTCTCGTACCTACCACAAGTCATCCATAAAGGACTTTCGGGATACGTCTATCCTCCCAACGGTGGACATGACCAAGCCAATGCAAAAGGTAGGGCCGGATTTAGGCATGTGGAGACCCCCGGGGCAGAACTTTTTGGGAGGCCCTACACTTTTTCGTAAAAAAAATATAAAAAAATCCCCCTTTCAGACGATGTAAAAGTCATCTGGTTCTGTGGCCAGAGGTTAGCGAGGGTGTAGTGTGGCCAGCACAACGACCAACCGCCTTTACTTTTCCCCAACTAATGTCAGGTACCCATTAGAGCTGGGTGGACTCAGAGGCGCCCGAAGATCCCGAGATTTAAAATCCCAGACTTTACCAGGATTCGAACCCCGGACTCCGGTTCGGAAGCGAAGCGCTTTACCACTCAGCCACCGCGGCTCCAACATTAAAACTAATATATAAAAGCATTTTCATTTTAATAAAAAAGATAGTGGCTAGAAATCAAGGAAGAGTTTCAGACCTGTCGAAATATAGTGAGGAGGCCCCATTCTTGTAGATGCCCCTGTGCTGTAGCACTGCCTGTCCTCCTTTAACGCCGACCTTGGCAGGAGGCATTGTCTGAGCGCGGTGAAGATGTCGCGAAGTCCAATCGAGCGAGAATCTCAGCGCTTCTCTCTCTCTCTTGCCAGGTAGTAAAGAGTTAAAACGGAACTATCGAGGGCCCATTGCTCAATCGGCTGTATTTTTTCGTGTGGACTTAGTCAACTGAATATATTTTAAGCTTTATAATTGGAGTATCGTGTGGGGTTATTTTACCGAACAATATAGATCAAGATAGCTAACAAACACATCTTCAGTACACACACACCTCAAAGGAATTCTAAAATTGTTGTCTCCTCTGACATATTTTATAGATAACTTCAAATAAAAATATACACAAGAGAAATAAACAAAATTGTATCAATTAGTTTTCTCGGTCAAGTGATTCAATGTGTAATAGATCTAGATGAACAACAAATACATCTGTGGCGATTAGAAATATTTTTACCATTTGTTTTTGTTTAGCGCTATTTCCTGCTTTTACCTTTCTCACTATGCTTCTGGACCAGTTGGAAAGAGTTGGGGTAGAAAGAAGGGGGGTATGTCGGTGATCGCTTTTTAAATTTATTAACTAAAGCAAAAGTGAGCGGCCTGAATTCGAACTCGAACCTCAGTCAAGTACTATTCATTTCCCTTGTTCGAAATACCAATAAAATAATTAGTTACCAATAGTTATTTTTTTTTGATATCATTCTTGTGTTGGCAGGTAAAAGAAATAAATGTGCAAGATTTCAACTCATCTGAGATCGGGTGTCGGAAAAATAACGTGTACAAACTTTTTACCAGACAGACAGACTAACAGGGTGAGTAGAAATAAGCTTTTAGGGCATATTATGCCATGAGAAATGCGATGTTTTCAAAATTATGTTAATTGAGCTTTTACGATAATTAGAAACTGTATTCAATTCTGAATAATAATCTGTAATTTGTTTTTAGAAAAAATATTAATAAATATTTTAAATATTTAAAATAAAACATGACTAATGTTTGCGTTTGCCTCATTAAATATGCATAGACAGTGTCTAATTTTCAAAATACTATAACTTTTTTTTCTAATTATCCGATTAAAAAATGTTTTTCACTGTTACAGTTCTTTTTTTTAAACAAGATACATTTTTTAAAGCCTTATTTTAGTTAAAAGCTTCAATTTCATTGGTTGAAATTAAATAGATTCTTATATTATCTCTCTATCCAACCAATCAGAACCTTTCTTACAAAGCCTCTTTGGCAGCCATTTTGTTTACTATTTTTACCCACGTTAGTCGGTGCTCTGTGAAACTGTTTATTTCTCTACATTATATTACTTTTGTATTCATTCAAGTGTGCTTTAGTTTATTGTAATTAATATTATTTAAATATAACAATGCCTAGACCACGCAAAGATCGTCATAAGAAAAGGAAATTCCATGGTAATAGGTTTTTTAAAAAGCTTAGTCTAGATCTAGATGATCATGATACTGAAATTGAGTCTAGATCTAGCGAGACTGAAGTCAGTGAAATTCAACCTGTTTCTGAGGACATATTAGAGCTAGATCCAGTAAATCATGTTGCTACTAACACTGGAAATGTTCCTGAAAGTAGTTCATTTATTAAATTAAATGGTAGTGTTCAACAGGACAACATTTATTTGGATGATATGACTGGATACCGCGTGTTTGATGTTCAAATTTTATTGTGTTTTGTGAATCAATTTCCTTGCTCTAATTGTGAAAAGCATTGTGGTTTTCAAGCTACTGAAAGAAACACTGGACTTAACTGTACTATATCCTTTGTGTGCCTGGATTGCAAACATGTTTTCATGCTTCAAAGTTCTAAGGAAAATATAACCTTAAGGTTTCAACTGTCTATGTTTTCCATTGGATGCCATTATGAACAAGGTAACAAATTTCTAGCAAATATGAACATGCCACCACCGGTAAGCATTACAAGAAGCAATTATTTTAGAAATAAAATATTAGAAGCCACTAAGACAGTTGCTACAAAATGCAAAGAAGCAGCTGCGGAAGAATTCAAAGCTTCTCAGCGATCATAGGATGGAACATGGCAGAGGCGTGGTTTCGTGTCAAAAAATGGAGTTGCAACTGTACTTTCCGTTAATCCTGGAGGTGCTCCTAAAGTAATAGACACATTTACCAGCAGTAACTATTGTGATAAATGTTGCAAAAGCAAAAAGAAACTTACTCCTGAACAGTTTGTAGCTTGGAAAGCAAACCACGCAGCTGAATGTGACGCTAATCACACAGGCTCTTCTGGTGCTATGGAATCACAAGGGATCCTACAAACTTTCCGACGTTCACAGATGTACGGCTTAAACTATACAGGCTATTTGGGAGATAAAACTGTTGCAGATGCAGATCCACCAATATACCCCGGTAAGACGATTGAAAAATTGGAATGCTGCGGTCATGTACAGAAAAGAATGGGACGTCGACTTATGGACCTAAAGAATTCTAACAAAGGAAAAGTTTTTGAAGAAGATGGCAAACACTACAAAGGGATGGGAGGAGTAAAAAGGCTTACTCTAGCAGCAATTCTAAGAATCCAGGGCCATTATGGTGGTGCCATTCGAAATAATACTAACAACCTTCTACAGATTTGGGCAATTTGGTAACACAGGTGTGGAGACCACAGTGATTGCGGCCATTGGTGTCCAAAAGAACAAAACATAGCAGTGGCAAACAAAAATAAACTCCCAAATATATTACTGTTGCTATGAAACCAATATTTGAAGAGTTAACATCAGATGCACTGTTGCAAAAGTGTTAAGATGGTGGCACGCAAAATGCTAACGAATCATTCCATAATTTAATATGGAAAGATGCCCCAAAAACCAATTTGTTGGAAGAAAAAGGCTTGAGATAGCTGTTCATAATGCAACAATTGTATATAATGATGGGGAACTTGGACGAAGACAGATATTTCCACTTTTGGGATTAGAATTCGGATATTATGCTGAAACATCATTTCGCGCTGCGGACAAGAAAATAATTTTGTCATCTTTAAATGCAAAAAATATATCAAAAATGACATCCAGGTGTAAAAAAAAACATTCATTCAAATGCAGAGGATGCTAGGGATGAAGGATATTTACCAGGATGCTTTTAATTGTAAGTTTTTGTTTTTATTATTCATAGATATTGTGGTTTTCTTGATTTTCTCAAAATCTGCTTTTTCAAAATGTTTTGGTTGGTTTTGTCAACTTTCCAGAAAAACTATGCTAGCTAGAGCTTTGAAATTTGGAAGTTTTGTTTTATGTCCATATTGAATCAAAACATGCTACCAGAATTACAATCTATTTAGTAGTTTTAAAGTTAAGGTCTCAATACTTACCCCTACCCCAACCAGTTTCGACAGTTTTATGGTTCCCACACTAAAACATTCATTAAAGAAAAGTGTTCTCTCTGATTGTAATAATTGTAGATCAATGTGATAGAAATAACATGCTGAAGACACTGTGCAAATTTCATTTGAAAATATTTATTAGATACTAAAATATCTTGACATGTGTGTTCATGTATATTTTTTTTAGTTTTTTTGACTATTTTACCCTGTTTTTTTGTGAAAAAATGCACTTTTTTAAGTTGTTTTTTTTAAATATTTTTTTCACTATTAAATGATCCATCCAAACATATAGACACTTAAATAGTGACAGATTTGTTGATATTTCAATTTGGGGGTTTAACCTGCCCTTAAAACAAAATGTTCATCAGCCGTACAAGGGTTCCTGGGACGCGTAGCATTATGGCAGTGCCATTAACATCGCGTCTGCTGTAGCCGGTTGTCTGACCGCGACACCTCCGTGACGTCTCTTCCTTATCTTTTCGTGCGTCGCTATTGATGACGTCATTGATGACTGGTATTGGTCTCTTCAGGACGAGCGCAGACAAAAACGTCGACCAAGTCATGATTATTTCCACAATAGTCGTTTAAAACGATAGCGGCCGGGACCCAGCTACGAAAAGACAATCTCCAGAATAATGGACAGATGTGCTCTGCAGGCGACGCCTCTGCTGGAGGTCCATCTTGTGACGACTTCAAAGTTTCTCTCTAGCATAACCATTTGTTAAGATTTAAAAAAAAATAATTTAAATTATGTACTATTTTAATACTGATTACATCCCCTTTTCTTCTGCGTCAACCATTGCAGAGTAGTCCACCTTGTTGACCAAGTTGTCTGCGACTGTGTATTGTGTTTCTTTACGACGAGCCTGATTGAAAGAACTATTGACATCTCTTTAAAGGGTCCTTCATTTAGGACGCTTATTCAGGCACCTCATTTCGGAATGCTGATTTTTATCATTTTGATTCAATTTATTATTTCTTGAAGAGTACGAAGAAGCGGACGTGAATTGACTTTAAAAAATGTAAAAAGAATTGTTTTTCTCATGACAAAGTTTTTATCTGTTTTGAAAGTGAATTAAAAAAAAAAAAAAAAGACTAATTCTTGAATTTGAAATGACTTAAGAAAACTTGGCTGACTGTACTTGTAGCCTTGTATGAGTGTGTCCTAGCTTATAGAATAAGAAATGTGCCTTTATCTTTGTGTTCTTGTATTCTTTTGTTTCGGCTTATGGGCTTTGACTGTATTATATGGCACTGTTTGTGTTGTACCGCACTGATTGTATTGTAGGGCTCTGTTTGTATTGTATTACACTGATTGTATTGTAGTGCATAGATTGCATTGTAGTGCTGCAATTGTATTGTAGAATACTGTATGTGTTATAGTGCACTGATCGTAATGTAGTGCATTGATTGTATTATACTGCACTGTTTGTATTGTATTGCACTGATTATTTTATAGGGCACTGTTTGTATTGTATTGCACTGTTTGTAATGTATTGCACTGATTATATTATAGGGCACTGTTTGTATTGTATTGCACTGATTGTATTGTATTGCACTGATTGTATTGTTTTGCACCGATTGTATTGTAGGGCATTGATTGTACTGATTGTATTGTAGTGCTGCAATTGTATTGTAGAATACTGTATGTATTATAGTGCACTAATCGTAATGTAGTGCATTGATTGTATTATACTGCACTGTTTGTATTGTATTGCACTGATTATTTTATAGGGCACTGTTTGTATTGTATTGCACTGTTTGTATTGTATTGCACTGATTATATTATAGGGCACTGTTTGTATTGTATTGCACTGATTGTATTGTATTGCACTTATTGTATTGTTTTGCACCGATTGTATTGTAGGGCATTGATTGTACTGATTGTATTGTAGTGCTGCAATTGTATTTTAGAATACTGTATGTATTATAGTGCACTAATCGTAATGTGGTGCATTGATTGTATTATACAGCACTGTTTGTATTGTATTGCACTGATTATTTTATAGGACACTGTTTGTATTGTATTGCACAGTTTGTATAGTATTGCACTGATTATATTTAAAGGGCACTGTTTGTATTGTATTGCACTGATTGTATTGTAGTGCACTGATTGTATTGTTTTGCACCGATTGTATTGTAGGGCATTGATTGCACTGATTGTATTGCAGTGCTGCAATTGTATTGTAGAATACTGTATGTATTATAATGCACTGATCGTAATGCAGTGCATTGATAGTATTATACAGCACAGTTGTATTGTATTGCACTGATTATATTATAGGACACTGTTTGTATTGTATTGCACAGTTTGTATAGTATTGCACTGATTATATTAAAGGGCACTGTTTGTATTGTATTGCACCGATTGTATTGTAGTGCACTGATTGTATTGTTTTGCACTGATTGTATTGTAGGGCATCGATAGCACTGATTGTATTGTATTATACAGCACTGATTGTATTGTAGTGCTGCAATTGTATTGTAGATTGTATTGTAGTGCTGCAATTGTATTGTAGAATACTGTATGTATTATAATGCACTGATCGTAATGCAGTGCATTGATTGTATTATACTGCACTGTTGTATTGTATTACACTGATTATATTATAGGGCACTGTTTGTATTGTATTGCACTGTTTGTATTGTATTGCACTGATTATATTATAGGGCACTGTTTGTATTGTATTGCACTGATTGTATTGTAGTGCACTGTTTGTATTGTAGTGCACTGATTGTATTGTTTTGCTCTGATTGTATTGTAGGGCATTGATTGCACTGATTGTATTGTAGTGCTGCAATTGTATTGTAGAATACTGTATGTATTATAGTGCACTGATCGTAATGTAGTGCATTGATTGTATTATACAGCACTGTTTGTATTCTAGCGCACTGACTGTATTGTAGTTCACCGATCGTATTGTAGTGCACTGATTGTATTATAGTGCACTGTTTGCATTGTAGGGCACTGATTGTATTGAAGTGCACTGATTGTATTGTAGTACACTAATTATATTGTACTGCACTGATGGTATTGTAGTTCACCGATCGTATTGTACTGCACTGATGGTATTGTAGTGCAATGATTGTATTGTACTGCACTGATGGCATTGTAGTGCCTCAGTTGTTGAACGTAAACTTTCTGAGCCCTACTTGCACCACTTATTTAGAGGAAAACAAAAAGTGTTGGAGACACAGAAATGTTACACACATTTCACAAGCCAAGACTACTCGTGTTGAAATAAAAATGCTCAGGTTTCAAATAATTTGCTAGTCAGCATTCCCGCCATAAGAGCAGAACTAAATAACTAAGAAAATACAACTTCTACTTCTTTTTTTTTAATGGTTTTAAAAGTATTCGTTGAATTTAAATGTTTGCCATTTTGAAGACAGCCGTGTAGTCACACGTTCAGCTTATTTATAAATGGATTAATTATCCATTTAAACATGTTTTTGCATTTGTTTTTGCAATGATCTAGTTTTTGTTTTGTTATGTCAAAATGCTACACTTGGCCTTCTAATAAAAATTGTGTATATTTAATTACTAATACCAATACTGTGTGAAAGATTTGGATGGCTTATGATCAGGCAAAAATGACACAAAATACTACTTCCTTATTGAAGTACTTAGCCAGGATGATCACATTAGCATAGAGATACTTACTTTTTCCAGTAAGATTTCGCGCCAGGTGTATTTTTTTTTTTAAATTGAAGTCATCTGGTTATTGAGTCAAGCCATCTGGTCATTAAATTAAGTCACCTGGTTTTTCAGTCAAGTCATCTGGTTATTATATTATTCCATTCTGAGTAATTATAAGTTAGTATAATTTAAGCTTATTAATGTCCATCTAGTTACTAACGAACGGGCTATACATTAACCCAAAACATAGCAACTTAAAAGAACTGGCGTTGAAGGTCACCTAAAGGTCACCCACCTCCATTTTTTCCTGGCAGATTTTCTTTTTATTTAGTACTTGCACGAGGCTGCCAGTTAGTAAAGGGTTGTAATACCAAGTATAGCGGGTGCCACGCTCCTTTAGGTCAAAGGGCGTCACCAGGGAGCGCCTCAAAGACATTTTTTTGTGTGTATATTCTGCGTTTCCAGACGCCTTGTTAAAAAAAATGATGTTCTGACATTTTGTTTTATTGTTGTTTTTTTTTGTAAAAAGAAACAAAAGGAGGGAGAGGAGAAGTCGCCTAATGATGCTACGGTGCGGCTAAAGCGCTTCTATTGCACTTCACAACCTTTTCCCAACTCCCTTCAAATCCACGCGCCCTTCGCCGCTTTAATTTCAGGAATCCCGCCCCAACCTCCGTTACTTTTCAAATTGAAAAGTTTTTTTGTTGTTTTTTTTTCCCTGCCTCTCTCTAGTGCTCAGCCTTCGCCATTCTAATACAGAAATAATAATTTCTTTTATCGCCAGAATGGTAAGGGGCGTCGCTGCCCTTATACTGCGAGAGGGTGGCAGTCGTCGCGCCCTCATAAGTGGCGGAGGGTGTGGTCGATGTTGAGCGGATTACCACAGCGTTGGCCGTCAGCGAAATTGCTACTTGTGGCGCTCACCGTGGCGAGTCTGTATGCCACGCAGTTCCAGGTGATAGAGGCAACTCGTCGCTGAAGGTATTTTATTCTAGCATTATGCCAGGCTTTATATCCCCGCTTCTGGAAAAAAAAAAAAAGCGAAAATCAAATTATTTTGAATATGGATCCAAGAAAATTTGCATTGAGTTTAAAGTCAGAGAAAACACTGGTTTGACACTTATAACAAACATAATACAAGAATTATGGTGTTTTTTTTTGTTCACCGGTTGATATGTTGATTACTTTCATTAAAAGTTAAGGTGTATTGGAGATTTTCAAACATGGCGGGAAAGCTATGACTATCTTGCTTTTTGATGTATCCGGTGTAGAAAATCAAGAGAGTGTTAAGTATTTTTTTTTTTTTTTTTTTAAAGTTACATGTAACACTTTTTACAAGTAACGTTGTCATGACACTAAATTCAGTAACGGCTTAGTTTAAGTAACAGTGTCATCACCTTTTAAGTCTGCATGTGTTCTTCAAAATTTGAACTGGCTACCGTTTTCATGTCTCTGGATCCCTGTTAGTCAATCTCCGTGCGCAATGAGCCCATTTGCGCCATGGAGGATACGCCACTACTGAGGAAGAGCGGAGGGGCGGGGGGATTAACCATTATAACTTTCCAAAATATAATCATCTTGAATTCCCGCACTCGACTCAAATGTTTATTTGTTTTGAGTTGAAGAAATAGATAGAGGCGCATGAACTTTTTGCGCAGCGTCTGGTGTAGAAGTCATTGGCTATACTGCTAGAATTAATTTGTAACAATATTCTCATTGATACAATTTATCATCACACAATGTAAACACTATATCCTTACTAGGACCAGTATTCTAGTCTACTACTGTCTTTTTATGTTTTCCAAGGCTGCATCTATATCACCAATAAAGAATATTGTATACTCTGTCAGTGATGCTCAACGTGGTTCTATCCGGCCCTTGATATAGCTCGAGACACGAGTGTCGGAAATAAAATAGCCCGCAGACCAAATTAGGTTGGGCATCACTACTCTAAGTAGAGCACAGCTGATCTCAAGAAGACTATATGTAGGTAGAAGTAGGAACGAGCCAACATGGCGTAGTCAACCGTATTACGTAACTATGCCATAACTGTAAATTTTCATGTTAAAAAAAAAATATTGTTAATCAATTAAATCATTACAAAAAGTTGTCAGTTTCATATAGTAGGACTTTAAAAAAAAAGTTGTTTTTTTTTGTAACCTGTTTTTATTTCTCAAATGTTTGTTCTATCATACCACTCTTTTCTGGAGCAGCAGCTTAAAAAATACAGGATCTTGTATGCACTGTTCCTTTGTAAGGGAATAAGATTTTCATTTTGTTTCCCACATTACATATAACTTTTAACTTACAATTTTAATACGCTATTTGAGTGACTTTAGTAATAGCACATTTTGTAATGTAGAACTAACCACAAGAATAGAGCCCAGAACTAGACAACCATTTTAAATTTCAGCTGGTCTCATTTTTAATTACAGTGTCTTCTCCAAAGACTAGAACATTTCTGTCACATTTTTTTTTTGGACAACTCCATTGGTGACACAGTGGGCGATCATACTACACAGGGGCCAAAAGCCGCTTAGTTTAAAAGATTCCGATCCTGACATATGGCATCTATCACTTTGGTTGTGACCACAGCACGGGAAGGGCTTATGTTTGGCATTACGCCCGACACCACTGACCACTGTCCAGTGACCAGTCGGACACTACGGGGATTACACTAACGGCACGTGTACCTATTAAGTGGCGATGCGATCTATTTCAACTACGCACACTCGCTCCCTGTCTCCCTCCTGGTGGTCCAGAACGGGCGCCCGGAAAGAACCCTGCGCCCGCCTTGCTGTTCACACCAGCGACCCCAGATCGCCGTAGGTGTTGCTTGTATCCAAACTAACGCCTGCCTTTCGCCTGTTACCAGAAAGCATGAAAAACAAATGGAAACAAAGGGGTGGGAGTATGCTGGTCAGTGTTAACTGTCCACGTGGCCTGTCACTAATCTAAACCACAGCGCGCGTCACTGCTCCCTCAGGCCAATAACACGCACGTGCGGGCATGTCAGTGACAGTCAATCAGATAATAAGTATGTCAGCCCTCGCCACCAAACGGCACTCGCCATCACTTAATCTCGTTAATCGACTGTCATCTTTAACACAGTGGTCCTCATTTGAAAACAGTGGTTCCCCATGTTTCGACTAGCTCCAGTCTCCCGCTGGGTGTAAAATGGCATTGTCAGGAAGTGTCATCTACACGCCATCTAGTGACAAAACGTTAACTAAAAGACTGAAAGGACAATGTACTATTGATACTAACAAGACAGATATAGTGGCACCTCCCAAAGACAGTTGACAGTTATCAAACCACTCAAAATACTAACATCAAATCAGTGGCACAGCTAGGGGGGGTGAGGGGGAGAATTTGAACCCCCCCCCCCCGGGGGGGCTCACTTGAGAGGGGCCCAAAATGAGTGTTTGAAATTGTTTTGTACATTAAATATTAAATATTACGCAAATGCTGGCAAATTCCTATCTACATCACTGGATCAAATTGTACTCTAAAAGTCCAAAAAAATAAGCTCAAAGCTTAAAAACTAAGATTTTTTTTTTCTGAAAAGAAACGGGAAACACATCACGAATAACAAGCGGATACTATGGCCAGCACAACGATGTGTGGCTGAGAAACTTAAACACATTGCTACCTATCTAGAGGGCTAGAGTTCGAACCGATTTGAGCAGATGTGTTCACTGAGCGCTTAAAGGCAGCAGTGAATACTTTCTCCCAGATACCCCCTCCCCCTACTGGTCTACAAAAGAGTTTGGATCACAGAGCACTAAACATAAACAAGCATCAAAGTTGAGCCATATAAAAACAATTAAATTAAAGAAATACATTTTAAAAAATACATTTTAAAAAAGACAATACCTACATTATACAATTTAAAATAAAATAAAATTGGGTATCGAACCCATGATGTATGCACAGTCAGCTTCAAGATCAAATGATTCTACCAATTAAACCAGCGGGCATTGTGTAACTATAGCTCTCAGTTGAAGTAACCAAATATTTATAAATATCTTTAATTCACCTGGAACTACATGTTCAAGAACATTGTGCGCATCGAATCCTAGTGTAGATGTAGAGGGCTACCATGTCATTGGAATATATGTTAGAAAGTTTAGTAGCTCAACCTTAGCGGGGTAAAAAAAATGTCTTATCTTATCTTATACAGACGTTATTTCAAAAAAAGAAGATAATTACGTCCTACGCGTCATGCATCTAGTCATGCATGTTAACCACTGACTTAAATTCTGCCAAGTCACTGGTTTTCTTGACTAGCTCAGGCAACCCATTCCATGCTCTAATTGCACTAGGGAAGAAGAAATATTTGTACAGATGGACCCCATTCAACAAACGTAAACAAACATTTAGCCACGTGATTCTCTATCTCTTCTATACAAATTACGATATAATTTTTAATACACAATGGCTATCACGTGACAGTTTTTTTCGTTGTTTTATCAATATTATCACGTGACTAAATGTTGTTTGTTAGCAATTGGTGGATGAGTTCCATTAGTCCTGTCATATGGAACGAGAAATGTGTCTTTATTTTTGTGTCTGAGTATTTTATTAGATTTTAAATTTTGTATTGTTACAAATGAACAGTGATAGGTAGAGGTCAACGTATGACCCCGGTGAGATGACACAGCAGCGAGTGTTCTCTGGAATCTACGCGTATAAACAAAGACAGGATGTGACGTGTCCTCACGTGTTGTTCCAGGGGACAAACAGATCTAAGAAGGGTGCAGTTACTAATGAACAGTGACAGATAGAGGTCAGTACGTGTGACCCCGGCTAGATGACACTGCAGCAGATGTTCTCTGGAATCTACATGTAAAAACAATGACAGGATGTGACGTTTCCTCACTTGTTGTTCCAGGTGATGCTAGCAGTGTTTGTGCAACTTTGGAGGAGCGATTAGGGAGTCTATATAAGCCAGAGAGTTAATGTGAAAGTCAGTCGTATGGAGTCGTGAGTGAGCCGTTACAGTCGATACAGACGATGTAAGACGTGTGCGGCTCTAGTGGAAGAGAAATGTGTACGACTCGATGCAAGTTAACTAGGGTAGAGTTAACTGGAGTGGACTACTGTCGTTATAGTCTATACAGCAAACTACAGTGGACTTGAGCCGTTACAGTCGATGTAAGACGTGTGCGGCTCTGATTCGGTAGACTTGAGTACGACTTGGTTCAACTTTGGGAGACCTGGAGCGACACTGGGAAGTGTGTCGTTGGTCTGTTCTGTGGAATACGGCTCGTTGCAAGTTGAGAAGAGATGAATTGCAACGAAGTGAAGAGATGAATTGCAACGAAGTATAGCTAACTGTAAATTGACAGATATTGTACAGTCTTGTTACAGTGACGAATTGTTAATAGTCATTAAAGTTATATGAAACTGAAAGTTGAGCCGTCAAGTTCTTTGCAGTGTTTTTATTTGTGTGCCTACTAATACATTTAGCCAGAAGATTCAGAAATACGTAACAGTATTGTTAGGAGCCTAGGTGGGTGATCCTGGACACTGATACCAAAAACGGCTTTAACCGTATTCCAAGAAATTTGAGAGTTGACATTTAGATTGGCTAAAAATGTGCAAACGCGTTGACCATAACAGGTAACTTTATTTTGACTTTTATTATGTTGAATTAATGTTAAATTATTTCTAGATCTAAATCCAACATCGGTTTTAAAAGGACTATCGCGTTCTTGAAAGGACTATCGCGTTCGGGAATTTCCGCATTATTGATTCAAGAGTTAATAAATTAAAGAAGACTTGTGCACACCCGTCTGCTAATGAACACGTTTTGATGACGCAATAAACCTCGCTTCCAATGTAATCTCCATCTATGCAAATAAATCACTCTGTAAGAAACAAAGAATATTTCATCAATCTTGACGTTCTGCTCTATATGTTTGACTTGTCATTAATCTTGGCACTCGACACAAGCCTTATTATTAGCTGTATAAAGGAGGTATTGTTTTTTAAAAAAAGTATTTTAAAAATATTCTTCTTGTTTATAGGTCAGTCTGCTCTCTTGAAATTATGGTTCACGGGCCGGCAACAAATTATCTGGGTGGCTCAACCCATGACACACGCCCGCGTGCGTCCACATGAATCATTTCATAAAAAGATTGCATGTGTCAGCTTACATGATATTGTGATAACATCATAGCTTACAGCAAAAACGTGTCACGAAAGGACACATCATTTTTTTTTCTGTATTTACAAATATAAAATAACAACACGGGATTAATGTGTATTGTTGGATCTGTTTATATAATTGTGTGTCTGCGCATGTCTCTGCTACTCGGATATCATATTCAAAAAAATGTCATCTCAAAATTGTGTTGTTGTTTTTTTTTTACAGTGAAGTAAAACCGTAACAAAGAGAGCAACAGTCCTGCTGTAACATCCAATTGTAACATTTAATCTCTCAATCTGCTCTGCAGGTCCATTTTTTAACCAGTGTTCAGATTCTGCGTCCAGACTCAAGTCACGTGTGATGCGCCATTTTTTGAAGAAAACAAAAAATGGTTTGAGAGGTTCGATGCACAAAGAATGAATACATAATAACATGATGTGGTCACGTGGTTTCAGGTGTACAGTAATAGAGACGGCATTTGGCTACTGGGGCAGACATCAGCAGATGTTGCATTTACTCGTTGGAAAGGGACACTGGCATTAAGTCTGCTTCTTGTCCTCGTCTGGAAAAAAATAGATATTAAAGGTCAAGGTTACAACTATAGAGCAATTATAAGCATCCACAAAGGGCCCGACATAAAATGCTATGCGTGGCGACATCGCTTTTTGTATGTTCCTAAGTAATGTAATCTCTATTACCTTATACAATCAAACCTGTCACACACAAGGGTCGACCATGCTTCTAATCTGTACCATCTTGACATAGTCCTAAAATGTTATTTAACCTTGGTTAGGCCAATAATAGAATATGCATCCTCTGTTTGGGACCCCTCAACTCAAGAAAACATTAAGAAACTGGAACAGACACAAAATAGAGCAGTGAGATTCATAACAAACGAATATTCACATTTGACTAGAGTAACACCTTTATTAAAATCATTAAATTTAGAAAGCCTTCAGGATAGAAGACTTAAAAGTAAAGTAGCAAGTATACATAAAACACTGAACCAAAATCTTCAAATACAAAAACAAAATTTAATAAAATACTCTGAAAGACACAAAAGCACATTTGTCGTTCCATATGCTAGGACAAATTTGTACAAGTGCTCTTTCTTCCCTAGTGCTATTAGAGCATGGAATGGGTTGCCTGAGCTAGCCAGAAAAACCAGTGACTTGGCAGAATTTAAGTCATTGGTTAATATGCATGACTAAATGCATGACGCGTAGGATGTAGTCATCTTGTTTTTTTCAAGTAACGTCTGCATTATCTAAGATAAGAAATCCTAGAACTTATGTACTACTGTATAGAATATACAATAAACATGTATACATGTAACCTAGCCGGACCAAGTAAAACAACGTTTCGGCCGCAAGGCCATCATCAGCTACAAAAAAAAAATGCTTAAGTGAACTTATCTGTACGAAGTTGTTCTCTATCGAGGCAGAAAAGAAATGAGCTACACTGGTGTAAAAGCGCGGGAAATCGGAAGGGGCGGTGATGGCAGGCAAAAGATAACGGGAACAGGGTGGTCTCAGTTTAAATAAAAATGTGTTGGAGGGTGCATGGCATGTAAATAATTTTCGATCTGCAGACGGGTGTTTTTGTCATTGCATTTTTGTGTAGCAGTGACGAGGAGATCAGTGGTATCCCCTTTGATGCGTGTTATTGAAATGAATAGAGACAGACTTAGTTGCAAATTTTGAATGTCTTTAAGGGTGTTCTTGGAGTCGTGTTTCCAATATAGATCATTTGACCCCATCGGCATAGTATCGTATGGTACCCTCTACTATGTTTGTTTATTGTATTATCTATACAGTGTTCATCCTTGCAACAGTAGATCTATGTTACTTATGTACTAGGTGGGATGTTATACTGGATAAAGACAATAACATCAGGATAGCCAAGGCAATGGGCACCATGCCAAGATTGCAGAACAGAACGTGGGACACTACCTTGCTGACTAACAATACCAAAGCTTTAGTCTACCGGGTTAGTGTGATGAGCACTTTGCTGTACGGAAGTGAAACAAGGTTAACCTACTCATGGCATGAAAAAAAAAAGCTAAACATCTTCCACCTCCGATGCCTAAGGCAGATCTTTATATAGCATGGTGGCAAGATGAAATAACCAATTAGAATGCGTTACGAAGAGCAGGTTGCCTGGACATCCGTTGTGTTATCAGCAGTAGATGCTTTGGCAGATTTGGCTACGTTTATAGAATACCAGAAGGTCGATTTCCACAAGACATTCTACATGGTGATCTAACAGAAAGAAGAATAGCCGCTGGTCGACCACTTTTTCGACTTATGACCGGACACAACAGAACGCGACAACACATGTACGGAAGCTTAAAATTGGAACCAGTGAAATCTGCCCATGTGGAGTATCACCAGAGAATGCCGACCACGTCCTCCAAAACTGCTCTCTTTACCAAGAGGCCCGTATAAGACACTAGCCCCAAAACACCCCAATAGAAAGAAAACTATATGGAGAGCTTCCTGATTTGGAAACCACTGCGCAGTTCATCTCATGTATTAGTCTAATCATCTGAACACTCCAACATAACAATGAGAACGAAGAAGAAGAAGACCACTTTTACGATATACGGATGTATGCAAACGTGACATGAAGCTCTTCAAAATCGACACTAACAGTTGGGAAAAGTGACACTGGACAGATCCGCAATGATAAAGAGCAAAAAAGAAGGGTCTCGGATTGCAGATGCCATACACACCAACAGTAGAACGAAAGTAGAAAAGGCAACGGCCACTGGTGATGCTTAACCTGTGATCCTAGCTGTGTATCAAGGATTGGCCTTTTAAGTCAAACAAGAAGCTGCAAAGGGAAAAGATCGTCTCTCGAGACTGGCACAGAGTAGGGGTGAGTGTGTGGAAGGGGCGGAGCAGCTCCAAACAAATCACGAGCAAAAATTCATGCTCTCGCTCTTACAATGACTAGGCGGCGAGGTGGTCAAATGGTAACGCACTTGGCTTTCGAACCGCGGATCACGAGTTCGAATTACTTTGAAGATTGAAGTTATGGGGATTCTTTAGACGTCTCCAAGATCCTCAGAAATGACGAAAAGTAAAAAAGTGACTGGTTGTTGTGGTGGTTGTTGTGGTGGTTGTTGTAGTGGTTGTTGTGCTGGCCGCATGAAATCCTCATTAAACCCGACCCTAGAAACAGATGAAGCATTATCTTTTCTTAGACTGCAAGACCCTAGAAACAGATGAAGCATTATCTATTCTTAGACTGCAAGACCCTAGAAACAGATGAAGCATTATCTATTCTTAGACTGCAAGACCCTAGAAACAGATGAAGCATTATCTATTCTTAGACTGCAAAATCTGAAACGGGAACTATATATTTTGAATAACTTTTTACATTACGCGACACGGTCTCAGAGCAATATTATTACACTACGGTACTTTAAAATACAATTAAGTCATTCAGAATATTTGACGATACTATGTATTTCTCTACAATAATATTTCACATTACGATAGTTTAAAATAAATGAAGATTCTATAGATTTTTGTAAAATGCTTTTATAATTTGAAAACCTTAGAACTTTTGATGAAACATTATCAATTACAAGCTTTTTTATGTCCACATAATTTTCGTTCCACGTATCCAAGGCTCACCTTACAGTCACCCCCACCCCCCGGGGTATGATTTAGTTTATGTAAGTTAACTTGAATGTGTGTTTGTAGTTTGTAGGTGTATGTGTTCTGAGTAGAGTCATTTTTTTGTCTTTGTAGAGAAAGAGAGCCAGAGAGAGAGAGAGAGAGAGACAGGATGTGGACATATAAAGCGAGAAAGAGAGAAAAACAGAGATAGAGAGAGCGAGAGAGACAGAGAGCAGGAGTGTGAATGAGCAAATAGACCAGGTCAGAAGAGACAAACATTGGTGGGGAGTCAATGACTGAATAGCTAGAGAGAGAGAGAGAGATCGAAATAAACCCAGACGACAGAATGAGAGAGAGAGAGAGAGAAAAAAAAAATCTACAAAGGAAAGAGATTGTCCTATTAATTAATTATTAGCTGAAGAATAAAATTAAAACAAATTAGATAATGGTGGTATCTAATCAAACAGTCGGCGAGACAGAAAGAGTGACTGGAGGTGATAGATTCTAGATCTAGACCATCTAGATCAGAAATAACACCACCACCAACAAATAAAACAACCATTGAACTTTGCTACGGTTTGTTGGACCCAAATTATAAAGTCCCGGCGTCGCAACGCCGTCATAACAACGCGAACGCGACTAAGTCACACTTCGCCTCTTTCACGTGTGCCATTACGTCACTAGTAGACCAACACTTGGCTCCTCCCCATTTCTCTTTCAAGCCGTACGTCAGCCTGACCTACTTCTAAAGGACCAGGGGGTATGTTAGCTAAATGAACTATGAACACTAATGAACAGATCTGTTTCATTCACGGATTTGGAGTGATAAGTCAATGTAGTTACTTTGTTATAATAGCAGAATTTCCAAATGCTATTAAGACCGTTCCGTCTTTTCTGAAACAAGCCGTGAGATATTTAACAAATGAATATTCATATTTGACTAGAGTGACATTGGTAAAATCATTAAATCTAGAGACGCTTCTGGATAGAAGACTTAAATACCGGTACTCAAGTAGTAAGAATACCTAAAACACTGAATTCTAAATTACAAATACTAGAATACACTCTATAAAATACATATAGATACGCGTGTAATGTTATTTTCAAAGTCACGATTGTCATTTATTATCTCATCTAATCATAAGTCCCCTTGTCTTATGCCGTAAGGGGTGCTGTGACAGTTCACGTAATCAAATCCTTACACTATAATAAAAGTATAAAATACTCAGATCTAGGGCAAAATACCCAGCTGTAAAAAAAAAGGTTTAAACAGTTATGTGTTTTTTTTTTGTTTTTTTTTTTTTTGTCGGTGCTTCTATACGACCATGACTTAATGCAAGGAAGGTCCAACAAAAAATAGCCCGGACTTAAAGAGAGAGAGAGAGAGAGAGAGAGAGAGAGAGAGAGAGAGGTCGGCTTTCTGTAAATGTGGTTCTGATGAAGTACCCTAAAACAATTTACAACGAGCCAAGTTCAAAGCCTAAGATTTAATGCTGCCCTGCTCTCTCTCTCTCTTTCTCTCTATTATTTCTTTTTGTCTCTTTCTCTCATATTTTTTCCTCTCTTTCTCTCTCTTTATTTTCTTCCATCTCTCTTTCCTCTCTCTCTCTCTTTCTCTCTTTCCTCTCATTCTCTTTCTCTATTTTTCGTTCTCGTTCGCTCTCTCTTTCTCTTTCGCTCTCTCTCTCTCTCTTTCTCTTTCGCTCTCTCTCTCTCTCTCTTTCTCTTTCGCTATCTTTCTCCATTTTTTCCGGAGCTACATTAATTTTAGGCCAAGATTTTTTTTATTGAGAAAAAAACATATTCAGACAGAATCACAAAGTACATGTTTACTTTCAAATATTATTGGAATAAAAACAAAAAATATATTTAAAAAAATGTAAGTGAAACTCAAAGTCGGCTACCGTGGGCCCTGCTTTTAGTAAACAACACATGTCAAATGTCAACCTCAAATATTTTTAGCACAATGAGCATAAGGGAGGTAACACATTACGAATCGCTTCATTGTTTGATACATAAGCTATTGCCTATTTATATTATGAATCAGTATAATATATTAATTAAAATAAAGAACTAACTATAAACACATATAAAACTTTAAAATATAATTTTTATGCTATTAGTAAAATTATTAAAATAAATGATACATAAAATACACAATTATTTCTCAGATCTCAAACCATTTTTTTTTAAACTTTCGCTTTCCTTTTATTTAAATAGAAATGTGTAGATTAAATGCACACATGCAATATTTTTTCCCATATACAACAACGATAACATTTAACATTGACTACTTTTCATTATTATCTGTCTCAACGAGTGGATATGCTAATGTGATTGTAAGTTAAAGTATAATCCGAATAAATAAAAAAAAGTTTGTAAAAGTCTTTTTAATGTCTGACTGTCTGTCTGTCATATATATAACACCTGCGTGATTGAAATCTAAAAAAGATAAAATAAGAGATCCGTCTAAAAGAATCAAGTGCAAGCACTGCATGCAGATACATAATTAACAAGCTGAGTAATTCATGTCTTTGTCCAGAGTTCAGTGCTCACTCTCGACTCTATAGGGCGCAAAAGTCACTCACCTTCATCGTACATCTGCGACAAGATATCAAATTTCATAGACGGAAATGTTACGTCACATGCTATCCGCCCTCTCGTCTCCCCCCTTTTAAATGCTTGTGTCACATGTTTACGTCTTGATTGATAAGATTATATTAACTATATCAGGTTGTCAGTAGCCTCCCTCTACAGCCCACTGTCTGTCTGTCTGTCTCTCTGTCTCTCTTTGTCTCTGTCTGTCTGTCGGTCTCTCTCACTGTCTCTCTTTATCTGTCTGTCTGTCTGTCTCTCTCTCTCTCTCTCTCTATATATATATATATATATACATATATATATAAATAATAAATATATATAAATATATATATATATATATATATATATAGAGAGAGAGAGAGTGAGAGAGAGAGAGAGAGAGATATCGCTCTAGATAGAGTTCAGATCGCATTCAAGGAGTTAATAAGGACTTGTTCCCAATTTAGATATGATTGTCTTTAAATTCTTATTTGTATGTTTATTGTGTATCATAGCGCCTTGAGCCTAAATTATGTTTGTTGAGAGTCTGATATAATTATTGGGTGAGATTACTAATACAAAAAAATATTGTCATGTTTAATTAAGAAATCAAGATTGATCAAGTGGTGTTGATTTCTTTGAATAACATTTAAAAGACACACAAACGGTTATAAATATGTTACAATACAGAAATACTTAAAGTAATATGGGCAAAGTCGAAAGAGTTACCTGCCACACCGGATTTGTTTACTTTAAGTATTATCATTGTTTTATGTTTGTTAAATTAGAATAGGTGTCAGCCTTGGCTTCATTTTTGCATTTTATGTTGTACCATCACACATGTGTTGCTACACCCTGACACATGTGTTGCTGGACCGTGACACATGTGTTGCTGGACGAATTGCTGGACCCTGACACATGTGTTGCTGGACGAATTGCTGGACCCTGACACATGTGTTGCTGGATCCTGACACATGCGTTGCTGGACCCTGGCACATGTGTTGCCGGACCTTCACACATTACGCGTTAATGAACCCCTACACTAAAAGCTTCTAAAACTTTATTTGGTGATTTAAATCTATTTTCGCTATATTTTCAACAGAGCTAAATACTACATTTATTTAACCGAAGAAAGATATAGATTTAAAACAATACGTTGTACGTCCTCTAATATATGTAGTAGAATGTAAGGTATATGTATTTATGTCTTTATTAGAAATCAAAACCGTTTGAGCAATCTTAATGAAACTTGTCATGAATGTTCCTTATATAATAGCGGTGATCTTAGGATATATAAAATTACTAGAGTTAGTCCAACGAGGCATCTTGACATAGATTTTAACTATTAAAACAACTAAATACAGTAACCTTTTATAATGTAACGAATCAAAGACAGAAAATAAAACCCCGAGAAATGCCGGGTAAAAAAAAACAAAGCTAGTAGTTTATAAAGAACTACGAACTGAGTCCGCTGGTAAATAAATGTTGCCAAACGATGAACGGTATTAAAAGTAATGTGTACACAAACGTACGCAAACGTACACACTTTCTCCATATCACAATGTACAGAAGTCTCTTACACAGAAAATTACCTGATATCAATATATGTTATCTATATAACAAATGTGAAGTTTCTGTATAAAATATATCTTTTTTTTTTTTGAAGAAACGTGTATTATTTACAAAATAAGATATTAAGGAATTACAGTTGCGAGGCTACGGAGGGGGTGTGTGTGCATGAAATTTGAACCCCCCCCCCCCCGGGCTACCACTTGATGCCCCCCCCCCCCCAAAATAAGAGTCCAAAATTTATTTTTCATTAAATATTACGTCATTATCTTTTGTCATGATGTCAAATGTCAAAACTCAGGGGCCCCTAAAGAGGTCAAGGGCCCTAAAGAGGTCAAGCGCCCCCCCCCTCCTTGTGGGCCCCCGAATCCCTAGCTACGCCACTGAGACGTTATATGTATCTTTGTAACAAAAACATATACGAATATTCCGTGTCTAAAATGATGTCAAATGTCGTAACTCAGGGGCCCCTAAAGAGGTCAAGGGTCCTAAAGAGGTCAAGCGCCCCCCTCCTCCTTGTGGGCCCCCGAATCCCTAGCTACGCCATTGAGACGTTATATGTATCTTTGTAACAAAAACATATACGAATATTCCGTGTCTAAAATATTATACACGTAATACCTATATATTTAACAAAATCACAGATCTGCAGCTTCTGTAGTGAGCAGGTGGTATGTCTCACTATGTGAGACAGACATAAAGGTCTAACAAGGTACAATGTGTCTATATCGACAGCCATATTACATAGTATTAACCGATTCAGCTCCAGATCTATTTCTTTAGTAAGTAAAGTAAAATTTCACTTTCAGACCTTGCGATCTATAGGGCAGATAATGTAAAGGTCATCTGTTTCTGTGGCCCATGGTTAACGAGGGTGTCATGTGGCCAGCACAATGACCATATCCGTCTTTTACTTTTCCCCAATCGATGTCAGGTACCCATTGGAGCCGTGCGAACTCAAAGATGCCCTAAAAATTGCTAATTTATTTCTTAATTCTTCCTAATTTCTCTCTTAATTCTTCCTAATTTCTCTCTTAATTCTTTCTAATTTCTCTCTAAATTCTTTCTAATTTCTCTCTTAATTCTTCCTAATTTCTATCTTTTCTTTTTCTTTATCACTCTCATTTTGTATCTCTTCCTCTCTCTCTCTCTCTCTCTCTCTCTCTTTTTCTAGCTCTCTCGCTCTCTCTCTAACTTCGTATCATAGACGTTATCTCTCGTTTCGTGTTTCTGTACATGTGTACGGGTTTGCTTGTGTGTGTGTGGTGTGTGTGTGTGGTATGTGTGTGTGTGTGTGTGGTGTGTATAGGCTTGTGTTAAGAACCACACACCATAAAACTGAAACCTTCTAACAAAAACAAAAACAAAAAAAATTATTTCCATTCTACTTGAAAGAGTTTTAGCTCTAAAACATCTATTTTAAATTTGATTTGTGCTGCATGTTATGGGACCTTTAACATCCAAGTTATTCTTAGATTGACTGCTCCACCAGTGGCGTAGCTAGGAATTCGACATCATTATGGGGCCCCCGGGAGGGCTTGACCTCTTAGGGATCCACTGCATTTTGCTAATATATAATATTTAATGTAAAAAACACTCATTTGGGGCCCCCCTCATGTTGGGTCCCTGGTGGAATCTCAAATCCCCCCAACCATAGCTACGCCTCTGTGGTCCACAATATAACCGTTAGGATATAACGGATAGTTGCATTTAAATAAAGAAAAAATAAACGCTGTTAGCTTATACATAAGGAACCCCTCCTCTGAGCTACGCCCTTGCACCTCACCCATCTTTTTTACAGTTTTTTTTCCTCTTTCTTCTTCTAATGACTTTATGACTGCCTAATTTTCTTTTTGATACTTAATCTTTATTAAAATAAAACAAATTCTATATATTCTTATATAACAACAATAACAACGTAATAACGCATCATTATTGGATATCTCGACACTATAAACGCGTTTACGGTGTTGATCAATTTCATAGAAACTTAATATTACTCTCTTATCAAAAGCTTGTTGCCCCTCGTACCAACCCTATTAGACAGACGACTGCGCACGCGCTAACAACCCCCCCCCCCGCCCATATACACACCAAGCTCCCTGTATGAATACATAATGACAAAATCTCCCTGTAATATCACAAACAAAAGCAGTTTGCCCATCCGCCAATAGTGCCTTAGACACAAAGATTGTATGCACCAAATATTTCAGCCTAGCGGTTCTCTTCTTGAAACAGGTAAAAAGTCCCCGCAGTCTCGTCCCCTGCATTATTCTTATTAAAGAAAAAAAAAAAAGTAATATAATGAATGAAGCGAAAGCCTCGGCCTGGGCATAAGGGGGCGCTTTTGTTTACACTTTTCTGCGCATGCGTTGCATAAAAAAAAAAGCAGTGGCGCGCAGTTTCAAACAGCCAAGTACGTTCTGTTAGCAGATTTGTAAGCAGCCGATCCAGTTAATTTATGATCTGTTTATGTTGTTGGATTTTAAATCGATTACTTTTTTTCCCTTTTAAATATACATCTGTGATTTTACGTAGATACATTGTGGGGGGTTCATTTTCGATTAAACTCTTTGGACATAAACACACTTTTAACTTTTAACGTCACAATTGACGTCCATCTTTCATAGTTAATTACTTTTTCCCCCAGCCACCAGACGTCAGACTTCATTACGTTGATAATTCACCTGTCTGCAATTCAAGTCTTCATTAAATTTCCCCCCCCCCTTCTATAATATTTAAGTCCCTAGTCCATATTTTTAAATTGCTTTTCAGTAAGAATAAAAATTGTGCGATCGTTGTAACAGATTTATTGAAGCAAGAGAAACGAGATAAAGAGCATATTTCCTTAGTTCCTACTTTGGGTGGTTTCGTTTCGTTTTGTTATTTAGACTGTTCTATAAAGTAACAAGGCAAAGTATTGGCAGATTTTGCATGTATTCAGCTAGAACTTTGAACAGAAGGCAGACGCTGGCAACTGTTTTTTGTTTTGTTGTTTTGTCTTTCTCTTATTTCTCTTTCTCTTTCTCTCTCTCTCTCTCTCTCAGGGGTTCACCTGTTCGCCAAGAATTACTCTCTTTTG
The DNA here is from genome assembly GCA_036873155.1 of Biomphalaria sudanica. NCBI lineage: Eukaryota > Metazoa > Mollusca > Gastropoda > Planorbidae > Biomphalaria > Biomphalaria sudanica. Next base: position 81,524 of record JAZGLO010005560.1, on the reverse strand, counting down.
TTAATGTCACACGTGGCAGGTCCCCAACAACTGCACTCACACAAAGCACCCTCCATGGCGTCTGCAACCGTTAGAGTTTTAGATAGAGAGGAATATAAAAAAAAAAGGTTGAAAAGCATCTGCATATTTTACAATTAGACAACAGCCAAGCAAAAAAAAAAGAAAAAAAAAAGTTTTTTTAGGAGGCAGTTGAATAAAATCTGTCTAGTGATAATAATATTAAAAAAAAAAAGTTATCATTGGTTGATTTTTTGTGTTGCTGCTTCAATCAACTCATGAATTCATGCAACTCTTTATGGCTCTTAGATCTTTCATTGTCTCCAATCTGCCCCATCTGTAGGCGTGGTTCGAATCTGAGCTATTTATGTGCAATGCTACTCTAGATATTTAGCTCAGACAACCTGCAAGCAGTTTTTTGTTGTTGTTTTATTTAATTCTATTTTCCCATTTAAAACAAAAAAAACAAAAAACTTTCAAGCTATCAGTTGGACGTTAATTTTATTTAAAAAAAAAAGGAATAATTGAGCCAAATATAGGAGCCGGTGTTTTGTATAGTGTTGGCTGGTCATGATGAAATAGGCGGGACAGACATTGAGGAATGGATGAAAGAAGGGAAGGGGGTGGAAGTATAAGTTGATCAAAAGTAACCCTAACCCCTCACCCTACCCTAGGATATTGTTTTATAGTTGGCAGCATCTCTTAATGTAACAGCAGCTATGAAACAGGCTTAGCCTCTCTGTCTCAAAGTCTACAATTACACCAGCCCCTCGATGCGACAGATCTTACTTCTAAACCTCTTGCTGCATCTGTCAGGTTTTGTTGGACACACACACACACACAAATAATGGAGACATAACTTTTGTTTTGTTTCTTTTTAACTCCGTATTTTTTAAAGCCTTTTATTTAAACAAATGCGCAGCCTTGACCTTCCACTTCTCGACCCTTGAATTGAACGGTCCACATATAGATCTTATTCCTCTATCCCCCATTGCAGTAGGCTTTCTGGGTCTTTTCAATCAATATTTTCATAAATTTGTTTTGCACAAAGCGAGATGAAAAATAAGAATGGGGTCTTTTTTTTGTGTGTTTCACATCGCCTCATTCTGAAAAGGAAACGAACAAGTTGTGCATGCAGACGTTTTAGAAAATAACTTTTTGTTTTCTTAAAGTACAACAACAACAACAAATGTTGGGTGGTCTTTTTGTTTCACCCCTCCCCCCCCTTTTTTTTTTCTCTCGGCATCAAAATGCAAAGTAGGTTGCAACTTCTGTGCATGTAAAGTCCATGCTGAAGATCTTCAGAAAGCGTTTTGGGCAGCGGCGTCCCCATATGTCATGGCTTTTTCCTCTCAAAAGGCACATTTTACTTTGACGGGTGGGGATAGAAAAATTAAAATGATGAAAACGCCCTGGTCCCCCCCCCCCCCACCATTTTCCCCCTCCTCCCCCCACTCCAAAGGCAAACAGCCTGGCTTTTTGTGACATACACTGTCAACACCCACTGCATACAGAGTTGTAAATGAGGCAATAGGACCCTCTCAGGCAATGCTCCGGAGGTTCTTCAGAAAGATATGTTGGTTGCTTTTGTTTTTTCCTAAGAGAGAAAATTTTAAAAGATAATTAGCAAATGTCTCTTGACATCACTGGTAAGCGCCTGGTTCGTAACTAAGTTGACGGAAGGCTGCCGTTGATTCAGTACTCACCACTGGCGTGCTGCATAAGCAGTGGTTCAAAACTCTGGTGGACGTATAGGAGTGAGTTGAGGATGCAAGACACGTGAGGTACGACCCTATACGGAGAAGAGAGAGAGAGAGAGAGAAAGAGAGAGAGAGAGAGAGAACACGTTAAGAGACAGATGACAACGCCAAAAGAGGAGCTTTAAAATATTTGCTCGTTTAGCGACCGTGACACTAATAGTTTAAGCTCTGATTTATGGGCGCCACGAGGCTGTGAGGGCGCCTGCTATTGATAGAGTGTAGGGCGAGGTTCTGTCCTTACCAGAAGTGTGAGGTGATGTGTGGGGACGCTGGGGCGCGAGACTTACGGGAGAGCCACATTTCAGTCCAACTGCTCGGGCGAACCCCTGTTTCTTACACGTGATTGCCCTGGCGTCGGGCGCCACATAACATGTAAGTGTTCTTCAAATGACCATAGAACAAATCATTGCACCGTGGAGCCCTATTGTTTTCAAAGCCCTTTTCTCTTTGTTCAGACTCCTAACCAGACATTGTCAGAACAAAGCATTTTGAGCCACGTTGATAATGTGTTCGCAAATAAAAGGGGCTACAGCTGTTAAAACCTTACACCAGTGAGTAACGGCGCTTTAATATGCACACAGCGTTATTACGATAAACAATTCGCAATGTGGCCGAGCATATGAATAAATAATGCGCCTGCTTATGGTCTGTACATTAGTATGTACTTCGTTGAACCGGTTAAACAGTCGGGTCCTAACGCAGACGATAGCTATTAATTTGGACAAGGTTATATCTGTGGAAGAAAAAAAATGCAAAAAAAAAATAAAAAAAATTCTAGGTTTTTGTTGGGTTTCGACCCCACGCTTGTTCATGTGACGAGCACTGCGTCGAGTTAATTATTTTATGGGCACAGTTACTTTCAATTTAAAAATGGACCCTTTTAATTATTATTTTGCCACAAAGCACAAATGCGTTACAAAGGCGATCAGCTTATCAAATACAAATGCTAAAAAAAAATATGTTCCCATCACTTAGAATTAAAAATACAAGCCCAGAGATTTGCACAGCCATCCTAACCCTTTCTGTATTCTCTTTATCTATTCTCTCTCTCTCTCTCTCTCTCTCTCTCTCTCTCACTCACTCTCACTCTCTCTCTCTCTCTGATATTTATGCATTCTTGTTTTTTTTCCCTATAATTCAGATGTCCCTTAGAACTGAAGATCTGACCCCTAACCTCCGGCAGAACGGCGTGAAATGTGCTTACAGAAATCGAGCCTAGTACCATCAAGACGACAGTCAAGAGCGCCTAACACACAACCGGGCAACCATTTATGGATCTATAGTTGTTGTTTTTTTTTATTATGTGGTCTTACAAACTCCTTTATTTATTTACCTTTTTAAAGTGGTGCCAACAAAAAAAAAATCAAGTCTAGTAGAACCCTACCTTAATGGCTACCTGACATTAGCTGAGGAAAAGTAAATGCGGTTGGTCGTTGAGCTGACCACATGACACCCTCGTCAACCGTGGGCCACAGAAACTGATGGCCTTTATATCATCTGCCCTTTAGCTCGCGAGGTCTGAAATGGGAACTTCTAGAAACCTTGGCGAATTCGTTATGCACTATGGCCGGAAGTCTCTACGGGCCGGATGTGCCCCGTCACTGGGTATGAACTGCGGACCGTAGTTTAAGCAGAAGTTGCTTGCCTAAATTAGTCATATCCATCGTTAGGCGCCTCGCGGAGTCTTGTGTAGATAAGTCCAAACGGAGGTCACCCTGTGAGTGACTCTGTCACGTAGCATAAAGCAGCTATTGCATTAAGTTTATATTTAGTTTTCTGCAAGCTTCTACATAGCAAGCGCATGGTTATTTGTCGACTGGTTCTTGGAACATGCATGCTTTCTTGGAACGGAAGCGGGCAAGTTATTTCCATAAAAGAAGCGAGGTTGGTTGTTTCTAATTATAGTATCAGGTATAGAATAAAAAGTCAGATGTAGTTGAGAACTTGAACGAAGACAGTTAACTTGTTTAATTGTATTGTACAGTGTATATATTTTATTAAAGAGATTCCTAGTTCCAGACTTAAAGCTTTGTATTTATTGTTGTAGGGTCTTAATTGTTCTGAATTGATAATGTACATTGTTTAAATTGTTTAAAAATAGGCATCTACACCATAAATTATAATATCAGAAACCATTGTCTGATCAACTCAATCTCATTATTATTATTATTATTATTATAGCTTTTATATAGCGCTACTTTCATGCTTAAAGCATGCTCAGAGCGCTTTTAGTCCAATCTCATTTGTGGACCAGTGGGGGGTGAGGGGGTATCTAGGAGTTGGTTTTCCGTGCTGCCTTTAGGCGCTCAGTAAACACAACTCTGCCCGAGTCGGGTGTCGAACCTCGAGCCCCCTTCTAGGTAGCCTAGCCAAGCCAAGCCAAGTTCAAGCCTCTCGACCACGCTTCCCACCACCACCGTAACATCAAGACATCTTCACATCTAGCGAACACAGAGAAATGATGTTACACACTGAATTAGGCTGAAATAACCAAAAATCAAATAGCAGTCGAAAGGCCCAACAATGCAGAGATATTCGACGCTGATGAGCAATGTCGAATAATACGTTTTAATATGTAACGAAGGGAACCGTCGAATGTTTTTCAGCTAAAATTCTACTTGAGAAAACGAGACTTGCCTCTGCCAAAAGTTTTCTGTGTTTACTTTCGTTACACACTAAATTTCAGTCCTGTTTTTTTAATTGTCACGTCATTGTCGCTAAGCTAAAACTTTACCCTTTGGATGAAAAAACAACTTTTTTTGTGCCCAATTCCAAACACCGTTAAGCGAACAAATTTATGTGAATAGCTAACATCATCATCTGAAGCGAATAGCTCATAACCACGCACAACAATATTTACAAAACTTATCTAGACAATTTTGAAACGACCGACATTAAATTTTTCCATTCCACGTTCTGTGTCAGAAGGTTATGGTTTAATATAAGATATTAACAAGAATGAATGGGCCTTTTAGTACAGGAAAACGCTTTGCATAAGTCAAATGATAATGTAGTTCATTGACGTTATAAAGGATAATTTCTAATATCCAGTGGTTAGGGTATTCCATTGAACCGTTCCCCGTCGGGGTTCATACGGGCGGTGATGACCCTCCCACGGGAATCAATTTCACATTAAAGGCATATGGAGAGCCTCCCGTGTGCTCGGCCTCCGGCCTCGCATGAGAGGAGGAACTCGTGTCCTTGGTTTAAGGGACCGTGTCCCATAACCAGACGGATGTGAATAAATAACTCCTCATCCTGGCAAAGGGGTAAAATCCTTTCCCGGGTCACATGGTTCATAAAAGGTATGCGGTCATCTCGAACCATACGTGGACATTGTCAACTAAAAAAACAAACAAAAAAACTCTTAAAGCTAAAATTATTCCGTCCTCGCATTCACAGTGTTCTACTTGAGTTCGAAAACAAATGTGTGCATTCTCTTGATTTTTAACGCATATTAAATGCACATACAATTATACCATTTTTAAAACAAAAAAAGGAAATGTGAACTTACCGTCTTTATCACAGATATTGATTACATACCGGCGAATTATTGCATTTTACAAAAGAGTAATGACCCCTATGGTTAGAAGACGAGCAAATGACCGTCACGTTATAATGCCTTCTTGAAAATGCTGACAATGAGAAACATATGTATTTGGAATGTCCATTATTCCTTCAAGTTAGAAGTACTGTAAGGGACTTATTAGAAGCAAACTGTGGCAACTATGTAAATGTTAACTTGTCAATTGTATTAAACAAGCTGCCAAAACTAAAAAATAAAATGATGCATAACTCTAACTTAATTATTGTTTCCGAATACATGAACCTTGTTTGGGCTAGCTGGCTCAAAGCTCTACATAATAATAAGGTTTTTCATCCTAATCACTTAGAATTGACATTCAGAAAAATAATGGATTTTAGGGTAGAGAATTATCTAGTTTGATTTTCATATACTTGTACAATGCTCAGGTAGTTTCCCAGAAATGGGGTCAGGGATATTTGATATTGTGTTGATTGTTCTGGGGTAGAGGATACTTGTATCATTGTTGTGTCTTTTATGGATTTAATGGCCAGGATGGTTAGGTAGTATGTCTTTGATATTAAATAATGTTTCTGTTACTATTGTTGTATTTTTAGGTTAATCAATTTTCGATTGTGTATGATTTAATACTTGTGAATTTTGAGAACTTACAAATAAAAACATATTCGGAAAAAAAAAAAAAAAAAAAAAAAAAGCCCACAAAAGAGGCAAGATGGCCCATACAAGAGGCACATTAAGCCCAAAAAAGAGGCAAAGAGAAGAAAAGAGGCCTAAGGCCCAAGGATTCCTATGATGATAAAGCTAAAATTAAATAGCGCAAATTCTGATGTTTCCTTTAAAAAAAAAAAAAAAAAAAAAAAAAAAAAAAAAGTAAAATATACATGTTTATAAAAACCATGTTGCAAAGCTGTGAAATTGAAGTTTGCGCAGTAGGGATCATTATTGTCACGCGCCCTCCCCAACTTTTGATCTCATATGAGCAGAATCCACACAAAATTGTATTATCTGTATAAGCAGGTAGGGAATCTTCTTTATTCCAATGATTATGTTATTCATTGTTGTTAGGTTTCACTTGCTCATTAAATATACACTTTAAACGCTTTCTTGGAACACTTTTTCTAAACACGGGCATGGTGGGTGAGTGGCTAAACGCTTGGTTTCGGAAACTGTTTCCCGGGTTCAAATCCCGGTGAAGACTGAATTTCGGGATTTTCAGCGCGTCTACACAACTCTAAAGGGTACCTGATTTTAGTTGGGGAAAGTAAAGGCGGTTGGTCGTTGCGCTGGCCACGTGACACCCTGCTCGTCAACCGTTGGCCAGAGAAACAGATGACCTTAACATCATCTGCCCTATAGATCGCAAGGTGTTTAATTTGTGTGTGTGTGTGTCAAGTATATATATAAGAAAACCGACCCGCAGGGGCTGCAGACGCAAACTCCATTCGTTACCTTTTATGCTTCCTCTATTTCTTAAAACTAAGACTTAGAAGTAGACTTGAGTTTCTGAGCGGTTGAAAATGTGATCACTCAAAGTCTGCCTCTGAACAAGTGGTTGCCTTCTAAAGTTTCACTTTGTAATCTCTGCATTGCGTCTGTTGTCAACCATTGGCCAGATATCTCATTGTATGCTGAGCGTTTTCTTTTTAAAATGCCAAATTATCATAAGAGGTTGTCATGTGATCACAGCAAAGGCTCATTTCATTGGCTAAATTGTCAAAGCCACGCGCAAGTAATCTATCACATTGAAATGTGCGCAAATATAAGTTAGAAAATTAAAAAAAAAAAAAAAAGAAACACCATAAAAAGTTTATTTTCTTGCAGCATAAGAACAAGAGTATCTGCAATCACCAAAGTCTCTATACATTTTTTTGAAGCTGAAAGCTGAGTAATATAGCGCTTAGCTTTAGAGCCGAGGGAGCCACGAGTTCGAAGACTGTTTGATATTTGAAAACTTGAGAACATTTCTAAGTGCAGTGAGTTTATAGAACACTAACGGGTACCAGACACTAGACGGGCGTGTGTGTGGGGTGAAGTGTCTTGTCGTTGCGCTGGCCACATGACACTGTGATAGGCTTTGCCTTGTACTGGTTGACTTCGACAGATTACTCTGGAGGCAGTGGCAGTTATGGAAGATTGGACTGCCATCCTCTTGAGGTCTACGTTACTTTACATATTAATTATCAGCTACAATCTTTTCTCTGGGACTGTCAGGGTCAAGGTTGTCTTTCTCTCTCTTTTCTCTCTCTTTTCTCTCTCTTTGCTCTCTCTTTTCTCTCTCTTTTCTCTCTCTCTTTTGTGTCTCTCCCTATCTCCCCCTCTCTCTTTCTCTCTGACTTGCAACAAGTATTATAGATATAGTCAAGGTCTCAGAGGCGTACAATTCGGCCAGATATTATTGTACCGGTATTAACAATTATAGTTATTAATATGTATGAATGTCATATTATGTTTGTTTCTTATTCACTTCTTAAAGTGTTCAGATTCAAAAAACATAAACAAACAAATAAAGTTTATAGCTAATATGTTATTGAATTATCTCAGATGTCTTTCATTGTTACTCAAAGCTATTGTCCAGTCGCGTCGTCTTCACTCTGAAGCCCTTCAAACAAAGTGGGCAGATGGTCCAGCGAGTGTCTTTTTTCTTCTTCTTTCCTTCCTTCATCTCCCTCTTTCTCTCTCTTCTTATCTCTCGACTCTCAGTCACCCCCCCCCTCTCTCGGACTGGTCTACAACTCGGTGGCACGCTAAAACTTTTGTGTTTCATGAACTGGACACCGGACCTGCCAATCACAGCGTCGTGTTTTTTTTTGGTCCAAGCACTAATCAGAACTAAGACAATGTGGATGGGGGGGGGGAGGAGAAAAAAATAGAGAGGAGAGAAGGGAATAGATACAAGCAAGAGAGATAAAGAGAGAGAGACAAAGAGAGAGAGAAAGAGACATATATATATATATATAGAGAGAGAGAGAGAGATACAAAGAGAGAGAGAAAGAGACATATATATATATATAGAGAGAGAGAGAGACAAAGAGAGAGAGAAAGAGACATATATATATATAGAGAGAGAGAGAGAAAGATACAAAGAGAGAGAGAAAGAGACATATATATATATATATATATAGAGAGAGAGAGAGAGACAAAGAGAGAGAGAAAGAGACACATATATATATATATATATAGAGAGAGAGAGAGATACAAAGAGAGAGAGAGAGAGACAAAGAGAGAGAAAGAGACAAAGAGAGAGAGACAAAGAGAGAGAGAAAGAGACAAACAGAGAGAGACAAAGAGAGAGAGACAAAGAGAGAGAGAGACAAAGAGAGAGACATAGAGAGAGATAGAGACAATTAGAGAGACAAAGAGGGTGAGACAAAGAAAGAGAAAGAGACAAAGAGAGAGAGAGACAAAGAGAGAGACATAGAGAGAGACATAGAGAGAGATAGAGACAATTAGAGAGACAAAGAGGGTGAGACAAAGAAAGAGAAAGAGACAAAGAGAGAGAAAGAGACAAACAGAGAGAGACAAAGAGAGAGAGACAAAGAGAGAGAGAGAGACAAAGAGAGAGAAAGAGACAAAGAGAGAGAGACAAAGAGAGAGAGACAAAGAGAGAGACAAAGAGAGAGAGACAAAGAGAGAGAAAGAGACAAACAGAGAGAGACAAAGAGAGAGAGACAAAGAGAGAGAGAGAGAGAGAGAGACAGAGAGGGAGAGAGACAAAGAGATAGAGAGATAGAGCAAGGGCTCATGTAAGTGATAGGCAATTTTGTGAGTGGAACCTAATTAGGCATAGCTAGTGAGAAACACAACTGGAGAACAAAGAAACAGAAGGCGAGATGTGTACATCAAACAAGATTAAAGAGTTGCAGAAACAATACAAAATAAGAAACAAGCAAAAAGGAAAAAAAAATCTTAAAAAAAAACAACAACAAAGCTTACCTAAGGGAAAGTATCGCAAAATACTACTGCCATATATCTCAATACTGCAGGAATAAGCTCCCTTTATCTATATAACGCATTAAACCATTTATTAATTAGCTAATTATTTTTATTGATTCATGTGTTGTCATCGACTATAAATAGTTATGCACAATTTCAACTTGATTGTGGGAGAAATAACGTGAACGTAACTTAGATAGGGGAATAACTGCGCATACAAAGCCACATATCTCAATAAGTAGCATTTATTTCCCTTTTTCGGTACCAAACAAGATAACTTTTACCAAAGAGAATCGGCGTGGGAGATATAATGTGTCAACAAAATTGTACTAGACAGAGTTGATATAAGTTTCGTACAACAAAATTGTACTAGACAGAGTTGATATAAGTTTCGTACAACAAAATTGTATTAGACAGAGTTGATATAAGTTTCGTACAACAAAATTTGGGGAAGTGAGAACATATGGGGAATTTTTCCTAAAAAAAAATATCATTGTACGAAACCAGTTCCTTTACTTATTTATTTTTATTTACTGTGCTTAAAGTGGACAATGGACCATTTCTCACTGGACAACTATCTGCAGCGACCACTCATGCATGGTCAAAACCTCTCGCACTGACCAGTGGTCTATTGTATCCATACCACCCTGAGAATATCGACACCAACACACCCTCAGACTAACAAAAAGTTCATTTCCTTCCCCGCTCAAACAGAAGAGTTCCTCCCATCAACACTTCCGGTGCAACATTTCGAGAGCTCCAGAAATCTATCAGACGACAAGCTGAGCAGAACGTATGATATCCATGAGTTAGATTGGTCCCATAATTAATTCTAGTATATGGGCAGGCAAATAATACTATAATGATTATACTACTGAACCATGTTTCCAGTCGAAATTCCAGTTGATATAGATCTTGTAGAGATAAACTAGGATGGTAGATGTTTGTGATCCTGTGACCGAACCCTGGCCGATATCCTCTGCTCTCCTGAAATTGGTTTGACTTACAATTCCTAATTGGAGATTTTCTCAGACCGAGGCAACAGTAATCTTTCAAAACGGCGTCCTTGACATTATATATATATCAAATTTCTTCAACTTTTCATTTTCTTTATTCTATTGTTTCCATTATATTGCCACTACTTTTCTAAATATCGCTTTTTCTTCTTTTATTTTCTTCTTCAATATTTTATTTTATCACTTAAAGAATGTAAATGGGATCTAAAAAATCAAAATGTAAACAAAGAGCAGATGATTGTGGTTGCAATTTAATGCAGCAATCCCAAATTGTTCGATAGAAAGTCTGAAACTCATAAAACAGGCAGAATGCAATAAAAAAAATCAAAAGAAAAAGAATACTTTTTAAAAACAAAGCTTATCTATGGGAATGAACCTCTAGGCACTGCAATTTATCTTAAAATTACAGGGTTTATCTCCCTTTCTTCTATATAAAACGAAATTAATTAATTAGTACTAAATGATTAAATAATTGGTTAGTATTTGCATGGTTCATCTATTGTTATCGACTGTGAATAATTATGCAAAATTTCAAGTTGATACGAGAATGGGAAGTGGGAGAAAAAACGTGTCAAATCGTACTAAGGGGACTAAATGTATATGTATATATGTGTGTATACATCTCTCATTAAGTAGCATTTATTCCCCTTTATTCCCCAGGTGGTTGCCCAGTTAGCCTATTTCTAAGGCCGGCACTGACCAGGGCAAAACATTCTATTAAGAAATCATCGGTAGCTGCAGCCCCGACTAGTCTATGTCTTTCTAGTTTCTACACACCCCCAACTAGCGAGCTCGTTCAGTACCAAGTTTAATTCGGATTCTCATTGCTTTTCAGATTGTAATTAGATCTACATCAATACATCCCCAAACATAATAATTTGATGTAGAGCTTTTTTTTTACCAGTAAGCAATTAATTTTTAAATTCAAAAGGATATTTCCAAATGTTTTTTTGTTTTCAATTTATGAAAATATTAAAGCTAGATCTCTGAGAAGTGTATTATAGAGAGCTTAAAACTGAGTACTCCCAAGTTCGAATCCAGGCCAACATTTCGAAACTCATCTTTAATAGACCGTTTTTTTTAAACGTGTTAACCGATAGCACTTGTTCTATAAAGACGATTTGAAGGCTTCACTATTACACTATCGAGACACCGTTCAGGCTCCCTCTATTTAAATTGTCCAAGTGTCACTCAGACTTAAGGAAGAGACTTTGAGTGACCTAAAGACATTGGGGTCTAACGCTGTTCCTGGTTCGTAACATCCTGTTCAACACGTTTCGCGCTGGGTCCACTGGTCCTGGACAGTGTTATTAAAGTACTGTTGAAACCATTAACTCATATTTCAACTCTCATTATGTCAGAAATACTCACCCCCCCACCCCCCGGGGATTGTTTTTGACACCATTTTTTAGTGTCCTGTGCTGTGCGGGAGAGACTGGACCTTTCTTTAAACAGAACTCGGGGCGTTGCGTAGAACTCTTGTCCTTACGAGTCCGACAACAATTAACAAGAAATTACGCGTGCCCACTCCTGTGTTTTTTTTTCTCCTTTTTTTTTTCTTAAGTAGTTCAAACATTGTGATGTCAGGGTCAATGGACAACCGGCGAAGCTCCCTAACCCCCTTCAAGTGACCAGGCGCCCGCCACGTGCCCAAACGTGGACGAAGAAAAAAATGTGTGACAAATAGCCGGTCGTCAGTGGGTGTTTTACAGTGCTCAAGATGTCGCCTCTACTCCTCCCTATCCCGTATCCCCTTGCCGGACAGTCCGCCCCACAGTGGAGAGACCCTCTTTTGATTAAGGGGACATAACAACAATAAATACTCATAATTGTACCCATCACAGTTGGGTCAGTCCTTGCGCTAACACATTCACTCTCTCTCTCTCTCTCTCTCTCACTAGCACACACATTCATATCACATGCTTCAGGCAATAAGATAATAGTAAGATAGTAACAGTTTAATAGTAAGATAGTAACAGTTTAATAGTAAGATAGTAACAGTTTAATAGTAAGATAGTAACAGTTTAATAGTAAGACAGTAACAGTTTAATAGTAAGATAGTAACAGTTTAATAGTAAGATAGTAACAGTTTAATAGTAAGATAGTAACAGTTTAATAGTAAGACAGTAACAGTTTAATAGTAAGATAGTAACAGTTTAATAGTAAGACAGTAACAGTTTAATAGTAAGACAGTAACAGTTTAATAGTAAGACAGTAACAGTTTAATAGTAAGACAGTAACAGTTTAATAGTAAGATAGTAACAGTTTAATAGTAAGACAGTAACAGTTTAATAGTAAGATAGTAACAGTTTAATAGTAAGATAGTAACAGTTTAATAGTAAGACAGTAACAGTTTAATAGTAAGACAGTAACAGTTTAATAGTAAGATAGTAACAGTTTAATAGTAAGATAGTAACAGTTTAATAGTAAGATAGTAACAGTTTACCTTCACCTCCACCTATCCCTTAGTCTGTTGGACCGTCGGGGCACCAAAAAGATTAGTCAACCGTCTGTCTGTCTCTTCTTTTTTTTTTTTCCTGGTACTGTTCCCTGAAGGAAGGTCTTAGCTGGCCCCGAAGGCCTTGTAATATTACCATAGATTTGTTTAACAATAGTTAGCAGGTCATCGTGTGGTCTCCTTAAAAGTCACTTCTTTTATACCCGAAATAAATAAATAAATGATAATAATAATAAAAAAAACACCTTCGTAAAGAGAGGAGATCTTAATTAAAAATCAAAGGGAGATAATTGAGATATGACATTGGTTTTGTCACAGTTATGTTCTCTTTGCCCCAAGAACTTGTGAGAAAAAAAAAGAAAAAAAAAGAAGAACGCCGCCCATGCTCGACTCCCCCCCGCGATATTAAACCGAAACGCCCGCGTAACTTTAGAAATCCTTTCTCGATTCTTTTTTTTTTTTGTTTTGTTTTGTTTTGTTTTGTTTTGTTTACTTGTCCTCGTTAAGCACCGTGAAAGAAATCTACTCAGACTATCTGTTTCTCACCCTAGTCTCGGGTACCATCGCTAAGTACTGTGTCCCCGCAAGGGCGCGCGACGATCTAGAAGGCGTTGAGTGATACTGAGATACGGTAGTAAAAATGTCAAAGGGGGGGGGGGGATAGATTACTGACTGCCTTGAAATTCAAAAGAAATAAAAAGGTTTTTTTTTTTTTTTTTGTGATGGGGAAAATGGAGGGCAGTGTATGATGGTGGTCGAGTGGTGACGAACACGGTTGCTATCTCGGTGATCTTATGTTCGAATCCCATAAGAAATTTTTTAAATTGAATCCTGATTATTACGGTATCCTTGTATCCAACAATAAATGGGCACTTGACATATACTTGATACATAATGTGCATGTGGCGCCTGGTGTGTTATTTGACATGCATCGTGAATGTGACATTAATCGTGTATTCGATATGTATTCGACATCTAATGTGTATTTTGACATGTATCGTGTATTTGACACATAATGTGTATCTGGTGTCTTACGTGCATTTGACATGTATTTTGACACGAAATGTGTATCTGGTGCACGGCGTGTATTTGACATGCATCGTGTATTTGACATGTATTTCGACACGTAATGTGTATCTGGTGCACGGCGTGTATTTGACATGCATCGTGTATTTGACATGTATTTCGACACGTAATGTGTATCTGGTGCACGGCGTGTATTTGACATGTACCGTGCATTAGTCATTTATTAGCTCTCTGGACATGCTAGAACGTGTTGGCCATGTAACATGACCGTTCATCAGAGATACAGGTGAGCGATACCTTTCACATCTGAGGAGCGGTGCGGAAGGATATCCCATATGTAATTGCAATACACCATTATGTTTATGGAATAGGGAGTGGTACTTACCAAAATATGGATGGCTACCTAGTCGTGCGGTTTGCGCGCTGGACTGTCCCATCCCCCGTCGTCCTGCGTGAGGTTTGAACTAGGAAGTAAACTATCTTCAACTCTGAAGGAACATCCGAAACATGTAAAACATTTTACAAACAAAAACAAAACATATGTGGGAAGCGGGGTCGAGAGGCTTAGTACACTTGGCTTGGTTACTTATGAAGGGGGCTCGTGGTTCTCACCCGACTCGGGCAGAGTTGTGCAGCACGGAAAAACCTTCTCCCAGATACCCCCTCCCCCCACTGGTCCACTAATGAGATTGCACCACAGCGTAAGCATGAAAGCAGAGCTATATGTGTAGTTTTGTTTTTTTAATATTCATGTTGTCAAAAATATAGGGATGTGAAAAAAAAAACTGCCTAGGTATAATGTAATTATATTAATATTTTTTAAAAAAGGTTGTTTCTTGTTTCAAATTTATTAGTAACCTTGTTACGCTGTAAACCTTAAAACATTTCCTTATTTGTAAGCCTATGAGTAATTTTTGTCTGATACTTGTATTGATAACAATCTTAGATATTGCTGTTTTTTTTTTAAATTACTTCCCTTGTCTTTCGCTCTTCGTTGGTTGTGTAGTAAATAACTTTTTAACTGTGATTAAAAGAAAAAAACATTGAATGAAAATGTTTAAACCATGACCCCAATGAGTTTTTCTGATTTTGTTAGGGTAAACCCCCCCCCCTCCATCTATTATAAAAAGTCCCCGACATGCCTTTTAAAATAATTTTTTAGTGTCATTGAATTGGCTTTATAGCCGAAATCTTCCCATTGTGATGGGGAGATCCCTGAGCTAAAAACTTAAGCTGTTTTATCTTCCATGATCTTTGAGGATCTTGGACTCACCGAGGACAGCCACCCAAAGATTTAGATAGGATCTGTTATCCAACCGAGCAACATACGCGAGCGAGTGATGACTGCGTGTTAACAAGATCTTTTGTCCCCCCCCCCTCCTTTACCAGTAGGGCCCGAAATGTATCAAGAAAATATGGGTAACGAATGGGGTTAGCTGGAAAAGAACCGGTCCCCAATGTGAAAGAAAATTGTGGTCGAAAAGGAATGATTGCAGACTTAATGGTCTTCACATCATTTCCTGAAGGCGAGTGCTATCTATGGAATGAAGTGTTCTCCAACGGAGACCACAGCTATATGTATGTATCGTGTGTGTATGTGTTTGTTTGAAATAAATGTAGTTTAAATAGGGTGGGGGTGGGAGGGGAGAACACTAGCGGAAAACAGTATGGAGCATTGTGGGAGATAAAATCCTTGTACAAGAAATGCACCCCGTTTATCTTCTTTGTATTTCTTTTAAGTTGGTGACATGGTGCATATAATATTATATATTATTAGTGGTATAATGTAATACAATAACATAATGTAGTATAGTATTATGTAACGTAATGTAATATCGTAAGGGGGAGTATAATTTAATGTAATTTAATGAAATTTCATTCAACTAAACATTCTCTCCCATTGACACGACACAACAATGTAACAATACAATTAATCTCACATGAAAAGCGCACGTATCATAATTATACAGTAAATTTGTAACATATTCCATTTAAGTAAGTTTTAATAACAAACTCCAGTGGATACTGAACAGTATATATGGTTGATAGAATCCAACGTAAGTAGTCTCCCTTCAACGGTTGTTCACCAAAGGCCAACAATCTTCTAAAATCTAGAGTAAACATAGCCTGTAAAATTACATACAATTTTAAATATATATTTTTGGCTTTTATGTGTTCTGGCTACCGTGTTACATTATATACTAGCGGGACTTAGTAATACATTTTTTTTTGTATTTAAAATGGTTGCGACCAAGCGTAATAAAAAAAGATATTTATTATGATAAAGTATTTTAACAAATACAATATTTCCGATGTCATTTAAAGGTCTGACAAGGATGAACAGTCCTACTACAATAATAGATTGAACGTACAAGATAATATTATTGTCTCAATTGACAAAGTGTATTTTGTTTGATGCCCAAAGAACATTTCTATCCGATTTGGTCACTTTGCATAATAAATCGATCAGAATATAGTGCTTAATGCTTGGTCCTAGTCCATGTCAATTTTTCTGGCCAACGTCGCCTCTGATTTTCCCTGAAGCGATTTGCCAACAATAAAGACACATATTAAGCAACTTCCCCCTTTTGTCAAAGTGAAAATCTAAAGAAATCTAATGAAATAACAAAACAATATCATATTCTCAAAAGACTTTATTGACTCACTATTAACACAAACGACTAATTATTATGTCAAACCTTAAAGCCCTAATTATCATGCTATACAAATCGACGAAGAGAACAATCACTAAAATACACCGTCCAGTTTGCAGACTTAATCCATTCCAGACTTTCGATTCCCCCATTTACATCAAACCGTCCTAATAATTAGACATACTAATCCGAAAGTAAACTGAATGAGATCCACGCTCTGAAAACAAAGGCCGATAACAATTATAAATAAATCACTCCCCGCCCCCTGTTAACACTTGAAAAATCTTTTAAGTGGAACGAACACACGTTTTGTTCTATCATTTTTTTTTCTATTTGTAAGCAATATATAACTATCCAGGGCAACGCCGGGTATTAGCCTTTCCGCTAGTACGAAAGAAGAAAAGAGTTACATTTTGGCGCGTGTGTGGGTTAGAAACACTCACTGTTGGTAGCGCCCTCTTTATGTCTCGATCGCTTTCCTCTGACGAGTCCTTGGATAAACGCCTCTATTTTCTGATGGAGAGGTACGGGAGGGAGTTAAAAGAAAGTAAGAGGGCGCGAAGGGGGGGCGCCCTTGAGAGGGTAATTGACTGGCAGTATTTCTACTTGATTTCCTGTATAAGTACTGGTATTATTCCATGGACGAAGCCTAGTATCGCGAATGGATTATTGTATCTGGGGGAAAGTACCGGCATCGCTTCCACTCTGTGGGTTAGGGCCCCCATTGTCTTTTCAAAGTGCTGGGAGGTGGCCGGGTAGCTTGGATGATGGAGGGTTAGAGAGAAGAGGTTCGAGTTGGTCTTTTATTTCGTTTTATCTCCCTCCACTCCCCACCTCTCACATCTTTATATAATAAAAAAAAAAACAAGTTTGAAGTCATTAACACCAGGACGAATCAAAACTGTGTCAAAACTTGCCGACAAAGATAGGCAAACACAGGACTTGTTGTTCTAGTCAGGCCACCCCGCCACCTTTCATCCTCCATCCGTCATCATTTGTCCACTGTGCTGGGGGTTGACCTAAAAACGTCCTTCAAACTAAACCGCCCACTTCCCCCCCCCCCCTCCCCCTAAACAGATTAATATAGATTACGGATGTTTAAAAAATTAGAGATTTTTTTTTTCGTGAAAAATTTAAACACAAATTTATTTTTTTATGTGCGTAGAGCTCTTCATCACTGAGAAGATGAATGAAAGTGTAAGGGAGAGAGAGAGAGAGAGAGAGAGACAGAAGAGAAACAAGGATTTAGAAAAGAGATAGGTCTAGAAAGATAGTGAAAAGAGAGGAAAAAAGAGTGAGAAAGGAAAAGAAAGAAACAGTGGGAGAGACTCAAAAAGAAAGAAACAGTGGGAGAGACTCAAAAAGAGAGAAACAGTGGGAGAGACTCAAAAAGAAAGAAACAGTGGGAGAGACTCAAAAAGAGAGAAACAGTGGGAGAGACTCAAAAAGAAAGAAACAGTGGGAGAGACTCAAAAAGAGAGAAACAGTGGGAGAGACTCAAAAAGAGAGAAACAGTGGGAGAGACTCAAAAAGAGAGAAACAGTGGGAGAGACTCAAAAAGAGAGAAACAGTGGGAGAGACTCAAAAAGAGAGAAACAGTGGGAGAGACTCAAAAAGAGAGAAACAGTGGGAGAGACTCAAAAAGAGAGAAACAGTGGGAGAGACTCAAAAAGAGAGAAACAGTGGGAGAGACTCAAAAAGAGAGAAACAGTGGGAGAGACTCAAAAAGAGAGAAACAGTGGAAGAGACTCAAAAAGAGAGAAACAGTGGGAGAGACTCAAAAAGAGAGAAACAGTGGGAGAGACTCAAAAAGAGAGAAACAGTGGGAGAGACTCAAAAAGAGAGAAACAGTGGGAGAGACTCAAAAAGAAAGAAACAGTGGGAGAGACTCAAAAAGAAAGAAACAGTGGGAGAGACTCAAAAAGAAAGAAACACTTGGAGAGACTCAAATAGAGAGAAACAGTGGGAGAGACTCAAAAAGAGAGAAACAGTGGGAGAGACTCAAAAAGAGAGAAAAAGTGGGAGAGACTCAAAAAGAAAGAAACAGTGGGAGAGACTCAAAAAGAAAGAAACACTGGGAGAGACTCAAAAAGAGAGAAACAGTGGGAGAGACTCAAAAAGAGAGAAACAGTGGGAGAGACTCAAAAAGAAAGAAACAGTGGGAGAGACTCAAAAAGAGAGAAACAGTGGGAGAGACTCAAAAAGAGAGAAACAGTGGGAGAGACTCAAAAAGAGAGAAAGAGTGGGAGAGACTCAAAAAGAAAGAAACAGTGGGAGAGACTCAAAAAGAGAGAAACAGTGGGAGAGACTCAAAAAGAGAGAAACAGTGGGAGAGACTCAAAAAGAAAGAAACGGGATAGACTAAAAAAGAGAGAAACACTTGGAGAGACTCAAAAAGAAAGAAACAGTGGGAGAGACTCAAAAAGAGAGAAACAGTGGGAGAGACTCAAAAAGAGAGAAAAAGTGGGAGAGACTCAAAAAGAAAGAAACACTTGGAGAGACTCAAATAGAGAGAAACAATGGGAGAGACTCAAAAAGAAAGAAACAGTGGGAGAGACTCAAAAAGAAAGAAACACTTGGAGAGACTCAAATAGAGAGAAACAGTGGGAGAGACTCAAAAAGAAAGAAACACGGAGAGACTCAAATAGAGAGAAACAGTGGGAGAGACTCAAAAAGAAACACTTGGAGAGACTCAAAAAGAGAGAAACAGTGGGAGAGTCTCACAAAGAAAGAAACAGAAAGAGAGAAAGAAAGAAACTAGGAATGAAAAAGAGGGTGAGAGTCATGCAGAGAAAGGAAGGAGAGAAACTAGTGACACGGGCCGAAATGGAGAGAGAGAGAGAGAGAGGTAGAGAAACAGTGAAAAAAAGATTCTACAAACTATAACCAGGGGCCCTCAGAAGTCATCTTGGACTCATTCTCTTGTCACCAGTAACCAGTGACACCTAAGTTTAAGACAGTTATAACAAGATAAGTTGGATGGGCCATGACATGTCCAACACTTTCCTAACACATAACGTAATCAAACAACTCTCGAATTTTCTATCGCTCTTAAAGAAAGATGTTTCCAAAATAAAGATATGTTTTAAACAAAGATGTGTTTTGAACAAATATATGCTTTGAACAAAGATATGTTTTAAACAAAGAAGTGTTTTGAACAAAGATATGTTTCAAACAAAGATGTGTTTTAAACAAAGATGTGTTTTGAACAAAGATATGTTTTAAACAAAGATAAGTTTTAAACAAAGATGTGTTTTGAACAAAGATATGTTTTAAACAAAGATGTGTTTTAAACAAAGATGTATTTTAAACAAAGATGTGTTTTAAACAAAGATATGTTTTAAACAAAGATATGTTTTAAACAAAGATGTGTTTTAAACAAAGATGTATTTTAAACAAAGATGTGTTTTAAACAAAGATGTGTTTTAAACAAAGATGTATTTTAAACAAAGATATGTTTTAAACAAAGATGTGTTTTAAACAAAGATATGTTTTAAACAAAGATGTGTTTTAAACAAAGATGTATTTTAAACAAAGATGTGTTTTAAAGGCTTTATTTTCATGAAAAAAAAAACAACAACAATGCCTGTTACATACTTCCACATGACTAACGTAATATTTTGTCTAAGAACCGGACATAACATAATGATATGTCCCGAAAGCTAAAAATTGGGACCAGTGAAATGTGCCTTCATTGTAGAGCGTCACGAGAGAATGCCGACTTGAAAAATCTGCATACTCTGGTGCCAGTTCTATCAAAAATAATTTTTTTTAGATGAGACAGGGGAGGAGGGGCCGGGTTGAATGTAGATACACTGGCCACGAAACCCTTCTGTAGAAGACAAACTATATGGAGAACTGCCTGATCTGAAAACCACTGCGCTGTTCATGTGATATAGGACTACTGGTGTGAGCCCCGCTTAACATAAAAGTAAGAAGGAAGAAGACTTTGTAGATTAATTCAAATTCTTTCAAGATTTTTTTAAAATGAATTGTTAAGATTTCCATAAAATAAATGAAAATCCATAAATATAAAATATTGTTTTTGTGTAACGGTGTAGAGATTATAATATAATCTTTTTGTAGATTTTTATAACACTGTCACGGTAATGAAAACATTTTATGAACATACACAAAAATATTCTACACTACTTGATAGTGCCTCACTCTAGGGGTGCTATTACAGGGCTTCATTAATCATGGCGGCGCAGATTAATTACCACCAAACCATTCAATGATGACTCCCACCCCTCTTTTCTGACGCCACACGCAAAATCTACAACCAGCCTTAATGTTTTTGTGAAAGCGTGGGGGGGGGGGGAACCACTAAACCGGAACAAGGATCTCTGCATCACACATTTTGTCTACCGATCCCTGCGCCCTATTGATTTCGGCGCCCTATTGAAACGGTTTTCTCCCTGATTCTTTCCCCCCAAAAAGCAGCGCAGCAAAACGATGTCAGGATAAAGCAGTTTTAAAAACCAATAATGGGGGCGACTTCTGTCGTCTTTCGCGTCCCCCCCCACCCCCCCCAATCTCCGCTGATCCACCAGCACCTTTTCTACATTCATACCCCCCCCCTCTTTCCCCGTCTCATCTAAAAATTTCTTTTTCATTGAACTGGCAAACCCCCCCCCAACATCCCCCCGTATGACAAAACTAATTACATTCTCTTCCTCTTTATTTTAATAGAAGAGATAATAATGACTGATGTGTTGTAAAGAGAGGCTGTGGATCTAACAGTTCCGGTGCCTTGATTCTTAAAGTTCTAAGGACCTCTTTAAAAAAAAAAAAAAAGGTTCAATGATTTAGTCATTTTAATAGTTACGGTGGTAAACTCACAAAAAAAAAAGGTCAGAGTCAAGGATACATTCAGAGGCGTCGCTTTGATGTCTGTGTTGAGCCCCTAATAAGCTTCGGGATCGTCAATCTCTCTTTATGCGTACTAAACAGGCAAAAAAAAAAGGGGGGTGGGGAGGGTGGTGGAGATTTCAGCAAGAAAGGGGAAAAGGGGGTGGGGTAAGTGAGAAAAGGCGGGCATTGATGAAAACTTAAGATTGTTTACGAAAATGGTGTTTTAGCGGAGTTGAGGGGGGAGGGGAAGAGAGACACGCATTTAGAACACTGTGTCGCACTAAGTTGTGACAAGGCTCTACGTTTGGGACACTGTTGCAGCGCGCGTCTTCATCTAGACACGCGCATCACTTTGTGGTACTTCCGGTGACGTGACCTGGGGAGTTCACGAAGGGCGGTTATGTGACAAGTGACTCTAACGGAGGCGTCATATGTTCCACTTCACTGACTGACACGTCATCGCTTTGTGTCATATCACGTGATCACCGAATAATACCCCCCCCTGCCCCCCCCCTATCAAACAGACATTTCCAGAGGTGGCCTTAGCGATACGCAGGGACCATGGGCGAGTGTCGTATGGAGGGTCTGACTTTAACCCGAAATATGCTTATAAGGGCTTTCATGGGGATGGGCAAAGAGAAATGTTTCCCAAACTCTTTCTAATCGGAACGCGTCACACATTCAGAGAATTTAGCGGAACACTTAGCTTGTTTTCGTTTTGTTTGTATGGTGTTGCTTTTGGGGTTTTTTTTTTTTTTTTTTTTTTCGGGGGGGGGGGGTTGGGGGGGGTTGGTTTTTTTTTTTATAGTTTAGATGTTTAAACTATAAATAAATCACGCACATTCTGAGTATTGAAGGGAACACTTTGCTTATTTTTGTTTAGAGAGTTTAATTCACAAGGTGACATACTAGTTGATTATTCTAGTAGTTCGTAAAACACCAATTCAGGCCTCGCGGAACACTAGGGTTCCGCGGAAAACAATTTAGTAACCACTGTTCTATACTTTGACTTTGTTATAATGTAGTGAGAAACTATTGCTTCTCAATACTAGGCTACAGAATACCAAAAAGAACAAGGTTACAAATACAGTTTGTGTGGAAACACAAACTCAAAATCGACCCCTGAAGTGGTCCACCCTGGCAGGTAAAGAGGCAGGTTTCATATTTTCAAAAGAATATCAGAATGAAATTCTATCGAAAAACAAATGACAGAGAAGAATGGAGAAAGAATGTTGACAGATCCTGTGTGGTGCCCCAAACGGTCCAGCAGACAAAGGGATAGGTGAAAGTGATGGTGAAGTTAGATATGAACCTGGCCTAGCTGATGTCATATAATGATTATCAAATTTATCTAATTGTTTTGTAAAGGGTCAATCTCTTATTCAAAGCCTCAAGTAAAAAAAAAATTCCTCCCCTTCCATTAGTGTATTATGCCACGGCATTAGCTTAGATTCAACACTCTAGCAAATTTCGCCAATGTGCAAACAGAAAGTGTTTAAAAGGTGAGAGTTAATTGAAACTTTGACATGAAAGAGTGCCCTACATTTTTAACCCAAATAACTTTCTAGTGACTATCTTGAATCTTTGATACAGAATACCATTCTTTAGAACAGATACAACTGATATAAGAGAACACGAAAAAAAAAAAGAAGGATTAAATACAAATGAGAGATTAACATTTTGTATTATCTCCACCTGTTGTATTGATCACCTGCCCCCCCCCCTTTCCTTTTTTTTTTTCCAATCTAAGCTATCACAAAGTTGGGGCTAACATCAGAAGATTTAAACCTGGTTTCATGTGCCTCTGAAGGAAACGTAGGGGTCAAGACGACTTATTCCAACAAAAAAAAAAAATGGCGCGCCCGGCACGAGTGGGCCCCCACTAATGAGTCTCCCCAGCATAAATCCCTCCGACTGCACAATCGCAGGGGGCAAGCGAGCTGTTGACATTGGGGGCAGCGGAGAAGAATGGGCGCTGGGACGGTGCAGGGAGCGGGACAGCAATGGGCAGCGGTCAAGCAGTTCCTATTTTCTTTTCCCTCCTTTTTTTTCTCTCCCTTTTCCGGTCAGTTTAAATAAAGGCTAAGAAACTGTGAGCGGCTGCGATTAGTATTAGAGAATTTTATATTAATATAAAAGGTCCCAGGACGCTCCAAGACGCAGATATCCGCTCTCTCCCCGCTTCCCCGTAACATTTCATTGGACCCCCGAATGTGCCTAACTGCAATATTCTATGATTACAGTTGTAAAAAAAAAAAAAAGGCCCCAATAAACTGTCCAGCGTGCTTTCTGGCCATCGTGAACTTTTTACCTCTTCTGCTCTTAAAACGCTCCGGCCAAAACTGACCAATTGTTCAACTCTGGGGAAAGAGGAATCATTACTTGCAGGGTAGAAGGAGTTAATATCTAAGCTAACATTGTTGTTTTTTTTTTTAAATCTCTCTCACACGTGGAT
Organism: Biomphalaria sudanica; assembly: GCA_036873155.1. NCBI lineage: Eukaryota > Metazoa > Mollusca > Gastropoda > Planorbidae > Biomphalaria > Biomphalaria sudanica. Next base: position 57,827 of record JAZGLO010005560.1, on the reverse strand, counting down.
AAACAAACGTGTTAGGAAACAGAACTGGACATAAAAGCTGACCAGTGGGTGGCGGTCCAGGAAGTACGCTTGTGGTCATCGGGTCGATTAATTATTTGTGATGCCTTAATTCTTTTCTTTTTTTTTTCTCTTAAAAAGTGTGTGTGTGCGTGATTGAAATGGTGAATTGAAACTGACCGTTGCTTTGGGATACGCCCAGAAGTGGGGTTTTGGTCTGCTGGACGTGTGTAAATTATTTTTAATGTCCTGTCTTAATGTGTGTGGTCATCAGAAATTTTAATCAAGTAATCGTAATCTTTTGGCTGCACGAAGCCCTTAGGATCCAGGTGTATGTCTGAGCGCATGTCATCAAATTATTGAACATATGTGTTACTTTATAAAACAATTACCACATAACGAGAAGAAGAACAGACAAAGATTTATGTACATTTATTGATTTTCAGTGTAGAGTTTTCATCCTTTGTTAACAGTTTATTGTACAATTAAATTTTTTTATTTAAAGGTCATCAGTTTCGATACCATTAAAATTTTCCCTTGTGGAGTGTCACCGGAGAATGCTGACCATTTTAATCAAAACTGTATCCATAAAACCCTTATAGACCAACGTCTCTCAAACTTTTTCCTTTACGGAACACTTGCCACATTCTGTGTATGTAACTGAACACTTTACTGATATTTTATAGAGATCAATTCAAGTGGCGACCTTCTAGTTAATTATTCCTGTAGTTTTTGGAACACATATTCAGGTCTTGTGGAACACTAGGGCAGGGGTCGGCAACCTTTTGAGTTGGAAGAGTCAAAGGTTGCAGTGCCTTAAGACCGGTCCTAGGAATACTGAGTTTCCATTTCATTTAAGAGTTCCTTAAACTGACGATGGTAGAGTGCTTATGACAAGCACTTCTTGGTGTATTATGCAGTAAAACGTAAAAATTTCTTGATTTATTTTGCTTCGAAGAATCGTATTTGTTCCTTTATTTTCCTCTGTCTTACTGCTGGCTCCATCAATTGCTATTTAAACGATTTTATTGAAATAGATCTTATTGTCTTCAAAGTATTTTTGCAAGGCATTCATTATATCTTCTCTAGTTTGTCACGTGAGCAATCCAATGTTTTGGACCTTGGGAAGACATATATCTGACAAAAATGGCAATTTGTGCCGTGTCTTTTATGTCTCAAGACTCATCTATAGCAAGTGATAAGACAGAAGAAAGTTGAATTCTTCCACCTGCAAATAAGTTATATTCCAAGACATGCCGGAGGGCTGAGCCGAGTACAAGATGCTGAAAGATAGAATCAGTGCTTAACACTTGTTAAACGACTCCGAACGATTTTGTTTTTCGATAAAATAAATAATATTGGCTTATCTAACTAAAGAGCCGCAGCTTAACATCCAAAAGAGCCGCATGTAACTCGTAAGCCGCAGGTTGCCGACCCCTGCACTAGGGTTCCGTGGAACACAGTTTGGGAAACACTGCTATAAAAGAAACAATTATTTGGAAAGCTGTCTGTTCTGGAAACCACTGCGCAGTTCATTTCAGGTATTGGACTAGTTATCTGGACCCTAAAACATAATAAATGGGAACGAAGTAGATCTGTATTTATGGCTGACGATTAACAAGGGTATCATGTGGCCAGCACACAACTCAATGAACACATTAGACATTTACGGTACAGATAGCAGTTCACCATTTGGTTAAAAATTCCCTATAGGAGAGTATACGGTTAGAAATAATAATAATAATAATCTTTATTGTCCGTACGGAAATTTGTCTTACAATTTGTGCATTACGCCAAACAAAAAACATTATTACTATAAGAAACCAAAGTGTACATTCACACCAGACTCACTCATAATTTACTTGTGACAAAGTTTATATCAGATTGTTCTTATTTAATGTTAGTTCACTATACAATTGGTAATTCACTATACAGTTAGAGGCTTAATATACAATTAGAGGCTCACTATACAGTAGGAGGTTCACTTTACTGTTCAAAGGCTCACTATACAATTAGAGGTTCACTTTACTGTTAGAGACTCATTATACAATTAGAGGCTCACTATACAGTTAGAGGCTCACTATACAGTTAGAGGCTCACTATACAATTAGCGGCTCACTGCACAATTAAAGGCTCATTATACAGTCAAAGGTTCACTTTACTGTTAGAGGCTCACTATACTATTAGAGGTTCACTTTACTGTTAGAGGCTCACTATACAATTAGAGGCTCACTATGCAGTCAGAGGTTCACTCTACTGTTAGAGGCTCACTATACAATTAGGGGCTCACTATACTGCCAGAGGTTCACTTTACTGTTAGAGGCTCACTATACAATTAGAGGTTCACTTTACTGTTAGAGACTCATTATACAATTAGAGGCTCACTATACAGTTAGAGGCTCACTATACAGTTAGAGGCTCACTATACAATTAGAGGCTCACTGCACAATTAAAGGCTCATTATACAGTCAAAGGTTCACTTTACTGTTAGAGGCTCACTATACTATTAGAGGTTCACTTTACTGTTAGAGGCTCACTATACAATTAGAGGCTCACTATGCAGTCAGAGGTTCACTCTACTGTTAGAGGCTCACTATACAATTAGGGGCTCACTATACTGCCAGAGGTTCACTTTACTGTTAGAGGCTCACTATACAATTAGAGGTTCACTTTACTGTTAGAGACTCATTATACAATTAGAGGCTCACTATACAGTTAGAGGCTCACTATACAGTTAGAGGCTCACTATACAATTAGAGGCTCACTGCACAATTAAAGGCTCATTATACAGTCAAAGGTTCACTTTACTGTTAGAGGCTCACTATACTATTAGAGGTTCACTTTACTGTTAGAGGCTCACTATACAATTAGAGGCTCACTATGCAGTCAGAGGTTCACTCTACTGTTAGAGGCTCACTATACAATTAGGGGCTCACTATACTGCCAGAGGTTCACTTTACTGTTAGAGGCTCACTATACAATTAGAGGTTCACTTTACTGTTAGAGACTCATTATACAATTAGAGGCTCACTATACAGTTAGAGGCTCACTATACAGTTAGAGGCTCACTATACAGTTAGAGGCTCACTATACAGTTAGAGGCTCACTATACAATTAGAGGCTCACTGCACAATTAAAGGCTCATTATACAGTCAAAGGTTCACTTTACTGTTAGAGGCTCACTATACAATTAGAGGCTCACTATGCAGTCAGAGGTTCACTCTACTGTTAGAGGCTCACTATACAATTAGGGGCTCACTATACTGCCAGAGGTTCACTTTACTGTTAGAGGCTCACTATACAGTTATCAGGTGGAGAAATTTAAAAAAAATATGTTAGCAGACATAAAAGTGAATGTGTCCCATCAAAATATGTAGAGATCACGTGATAATGTTTTACTATGATATTACTGAGCCAGCACAATGACAGTGCGGCTGAACATTTCCTAACCGACACTAAGTAGCGACCAGATTGGTCATTGGATCATAGACGTTCCGTAGCTTCTTCATCTCTTCTGTCCAAAATAAAGACAAAGAAATGGTGACCCCCCACCCCCCTTCATCTGCATATCACTGTCTTTAGTTCACTTAGCTCGATAAATATAAACGTTTCACTATCTTGTCGTTTGTGGTCCTAAAACTATTTCACTATCTATAATTTATGGTGTTTTACCAATGGACGTCACATGACTGTTCGTTTCAGTGAATGTTGTTGAACCAGTTGTCTGTGAGCCACTTGTCGTAAAGCCAGGTGAAACCAACCACAGCAACCATTACACCACAACACTATTTAGTTAATGTTAACCAGTAATGACCATTTGGTTACACAAAATGGTCTTTTTTTGAGACTACTGTTAACCATTGTAGCCTACTGTTGACCATTATAGTCTACTGTTGACCATTGTAACCTACCGTTGACCATTGTACCCTACTGTCGACCGTAATAACATACTGTTGACCATTGTAGCCTACTGTTGACCATTGTAACCTACCGTTGACCATTGTAACCTACTGTCGACCATAATAACATACTGTTAACCATTGTAGTCTACTGTTGACCATTGTAGCCTACCGTTAACCTTTGTAGCCTACTGTTGACCATTGTAGCCTACTGTTGACCATTGTAGCCTACTGTTGACCATTGTAACCTACTGTTGACCATTGTAACCTACTGTTGACCATTGTAGCCTACTGTTGACCATTGTAGCCTACAGTTAACCAATGTAGCCAACAGTTAACCAATGTAGGCTACTGTTGACCATTATAGCCTACTGTTGACCATTGTAGTCTACTGTTGACCATTGTAGCCTACTGTTGACAATTGTAGCCTACTGTTGACCATTGTAGCCTACAGTTAACCATTGTAGCATACTGTTGACCATTGTAGTCTATTGTTGACCATTGTAGCCTACTGTTGACCAATGTAGCCTACAGTTAACCAATGTAGGCCACTGTTGACCATTGTAGCCTACAGTTAACCAATGTAGCCTACTGTTGACCATTGTAGCCTACAGTTAACCAATGTAGGCTACTGTTTACCATTGTAGCCTACTGTTGACCATTGTAGCCTACTGTTGACCATTGTAGCCTACAGTTAACCAATGTAGGCTACTGTTGATCAATGTAGCCTACAGTTAACCAATGTAGGCTACTGTTGACCATTATAGCCAACTATTGAAAGTATACAAGTTATAGTGAAAACAAGAAGACCTAAATATTTTGGAACACACTGGTCAGGAGGTCAAAGTGCTAATCTGCCTGGTCCAATATCTCCATTCGGATATTAAAAGGGATCTCCTTTGGTCCTTCTTCCTAGTGAAGGACTTATCCTCAATCCTTGATTCTGAACAGGATGAACTAAAATACATTGGATATAAATATCCTTTATTTTATACATGCCTCTTATTTACGAAAATTAGTAAACACGAATGTCAGGAAAATGTGTAATGTAAACAGATAAAGTAAGGGGAGCCAGCTAGATTTAGAGCCCCCCCCCCCCCCTGTCCTCACTTTTAAAATTCTGTAACCTGGATTTTTTATTTGGAGGGGGGGGGGGAATTTCCACTCAGCTTGAGTTTCAATAATTTCATGGTTGAGTCTTCATCGTTCTAAGATCCAGACAGATACCCGACACCTCCTACTTAAGACGTAGACTCCTACTGTCGGAGAATGAGGTCTTTCATTTGAACTACTTGACTTGTCTTCCGACACTTGACTCCTTCGAAAACAAAATAGTTACTTTACAAGGGGATAGAACAAGATTACCATAGTGACCAGTGGTCATTACCCACTGTGCAGGGAGATAGTGACCTACGAGCGACATCTCTATTTACCGTCCGTGGTCTCTGGTCATTTTTTTTTTCAATTCCGTTTCCCCCAGGGGATTTAACTGCCCATTCATTTTAACGCCTCTATTTTTAACGGCTTCACGCTTTTACATAGTGGACGTCGAATGGAAGTGGACACAGCGCCACTGATGTCTGACGAGATGCTTGTAAGATATCGCCTTGAATTATCACGGGCTCCGGGGCACTGCAATCATAAACACTGGCTATTTGTCCCCCCAATCCTCAACGGCGCCCGGTCATCTAATTATCTGTCCGATGTCTTCAAGGTGACCACTGTCCAGTTTTAGATGACCACAGACTATTAAATGCAAAGGGAAAACCGTGAAAATTTAAGTGACCATTACTATTATTTTATGTCTTCTGCTGTCTTCGTTCCGTTTGTTCCGAATTCCAAACGTTTCCCGCGAAATTTGTATTCTTACTGGTTATATAGAAACAAGCTTTTTTTTTCTTCGAATTTAACCTTCGTATAACTATCTGAAATAGAACTTCTATTTAGGATATAAGATAAGAATATTCAAAATAATGAATACTGATTTTTTTGAATAATTATTGACGTCTATATTAAATATAACCCAATTTCTATTAATGGAATGCCATACCTCGGGGTGCTGGGATTGAAAGTCTATTGTGTGAATATTTTTGTCAAAAGCATTTTCTGTTGTTATTTTTTGTTGCTAGGAAACTTCTACTAAGCACTTCCTGATGAGAGAGCCAGGTTTAGTTTTATAAATTACTTTGCGTTCAATAGTGCACAGACACAGGTGATGTTTATTTTACATATCTCGAATGTTCTTACAGATTTGATGGAAGATTTATACATCCAAGCCCAAACATCCCGCACGAGAGTTTTGTTTGTTTGTTTTACATATTTCGGATGTTCCTTCAGAGTTGAAGATAGTTTACTTCCTAGTCCAAACCTCCCGCAGGACGACGGGGGATGGGAGCGGGCAGGGTTTGAACCCTTGACCGTCGATAAATCCGAACGACAGTCCAGCGCGCAAACCGCACGACCAGGCAGCCAGTCGGGGGGGGGGGGGGGGGTAGTGGTGGGGAAGACTTGAACTTGGAACCACCTAGACGACAGCCTAGTGTACATAATACTCGACCAGGCAGCGTTTCTTTCTTCGCAAATTTGGACTCTAAACCCCCCCCCTTTTTTTTTAAAGAAAAAAATGTTAACTTTCAGCACACAAGAGTTTTTAAACTTCTTTAAACTTTTGAACTGGAGAAGGAAGGAAACAAACGACATATCCGGATTGTTTCACAACTTAAGATGTAAGAGAAGGGAGATCACTAGCTCTGTGGTGAATTGGTCACGAGATTATTTTACTAAGACTGCTTTATTGATCTTTACGGAAATTTGTTGTGATTACAAGGACTCTTTTCTCATATAAAGACAACACAACAGAAAAATACACACAAATACAACAGACAACATAAAGAGTTCATTCAGCGACTACACACAGGTATATCAATGGAGAGATTTCATTGCATTACCTCCTCATTGCATCTCACCAATCCCGTAGCAGATGATTAGGTCGTAACACCAAGTCTTTGCCGCTAAGGATCTACTAAAACAGACACACAGACACACACACACATCCAATAACTTAAAAGTAAGCAGCAAAAAAATCGACTGGAAAATAAATCAACACCAAATATTGGATTTCTCTTTATTGTACAAAACTTATATTAATTTACTCCGTCTGTCTGTCTGTCTGTCTGGTACAGATCTTGTACTCGTTATTTCTCCCACTTCTTATTGTCGGATGAACATGAAACTTTGCGCAACTGTCAGTAAGAAGACACGAATGAGATTGGATCATAGCGCTCTGAGCATGCTATAAGCATGAAAGTTACGCTATATAAAGCCTATAATTATTATAATTATGAATCAACACAAAAACTAACATATTAATTAATTATTAGTGGCAATTAATTATTAATTTTGTTTGGTGTAGGAAAAAAGGGAAATAAATCTTGCAGTATTGAGAAATTGAGAAATAAGAAAAAAATATTACAGTTTTCAGAAATAAAGATGCAAATTTACAATCCTATCACTTAAGCTTTGTTTGTTTTTTAAAGGTAATTGTTATATTTTGCTTGTTTTATATATAAATATATATATATATAGTTATATATTACATAGCTTATATCAACTCACTCTATCTGTTGTCTGTCTGTCTGGTAAAAAAATGAAACTTCGCAAAATTATTCATTGACATCAGTAAATCAATTACTAGTAATTAATTATTTAGTTTGATACTAACAAGGAAACATAATACTTCAGTATTCACATATATGGCTAAATTTGTTGGGTTTATTCCCACTTAAATAATTGTTTAAGCTATTTCTCCCTCACGCGTTCTCCTATCAAGTTAATACTTTAAACAATTAGTTATTGTACCCAACTAAACAAGATTTAATTTTAAAAAATACCCAATTAGTTAATTAATTATCGGGAATTAATTGTTTTGTTTAATATAGAATAAGGGAAATAGCGTGTACATTTTGATAGATATAGTTCTTCCCCCTTAGAAAAAGCTTTTTTTTTTTTTTTAAAGTTTATTTTTAGCTTGTTTTTAATGTAGAAATATATTAATGTCTGGTCAGTGTAGCAGGCAAAGAAATAGGTTTTAATGTATGGTCAGTGTAGCAGGCAAAGAAAGAGGTTTTAATGTATGGTCAGTGTAGCAGGCAAAGAAAGAGCTTTTGGTGTCTGATATTTTGCTCGAGAAACCTGACACACTGATTTGGGGGACTTAAGCGTGGCCAGACTCAACTGCCCGAAGTCGTTTATTGATTTAGCCGCCCCGGTACCCAAAGTCACGTAAAGCGCCCTCTGGTGACTAGTTTCGATAACTGAATTACGTTAATAGTCCGAAACTTTGTCCTTTTGGAAATGAGTTTTTCTCCTATTTTATGTTCTGCCCACTGCGAACGTAATGCAATAAAGTTAAGGGGGGAGTCCACTTCCATTAACTGGCCAGTAGGCGTGGCGCTGGGAACGCCGGACCCAGCCGGTGACACTGATTGGGTTAGCGCAGTAGTGGACAGTGTCCGAGCTTGGACACCTACCAGTCAGTTAATGCGATACGTGGTAGTCTATGTACCCCGCTGACCACCATTCAGTTTGTGACATCACGCGGGTCATTTGATAGTCGGAGGCAAGGGGCTGGATGCGTGGCCGGGAAGACACCCGTTGCCCATCGCCAAAGTTATGAAAAGGTGATGAACTTAAGTGACCGCTGTCCACTTTGCATCGGCGTCAGTGTAAATTTGGTGTTGACATGACCGCCTATAGATTTACGGCTAGCTTCAGTGGTTCTCAAAACAATGCTGGGTTAATAGAAAAAGAGAAATAAAGCAGCCGGATGTATGGACAGCAGGAGAGGAGTCGGACTTGAAAATGAGACCGCGATGCCGCCAACTTAGCTACATTTTGACAATAAGGAGTTGACAGCACTAGACACCTGCTGGACCAATGATCAGGGAAGACAGTAGGTCACTTCATATAATTACAATTTTAAAGGCCGGATAACAACGAATTTGGTTCTTCTAACAAAACCTGTACCTTCACAACTTGTATGACACGCCATCTTTGCATGAATATATCTTGTATCTATAGGCCTACTAGTAAGTATGTATGTTTATATGTGCTTTTTGAGGTGTCTGAAGGTTTAAGTGCATGTGTTTAGGCATGTATGCGTTTAGGTGTAGGGTGTACGTATTTTTACTCTGACTTTCAATATATTTTTAAAAAATTGTTTAAAATGTTTTCAAATGTGAAGGCATATGATTTTGAACCAGTGGCGTAGCTAGGGTGGGGGAAGAGCGTGTGTGTGTGTGTGGGGGGGTGATTTGAAAATCCCAAATGAGAGTTTTTTACATAAAAAGTTAAATATTACGCAAAATGCAGGGCCCTCCAAACAGGTTAAGCCTACCAGGCCCCTGTTTTGAACAATCCTTTGAATTTCAGAATCACAGCCTCACTCTAATAAAGTCGTTGACATCCCATATATATATACTAATAAAGCCATTGACATCCAAGATATAATGCTAATAAAGCCATTGACATCCCAGAAATAATGCTAATAAAGCCATTGAAATTCCAGATATAATGCTCTAGGCAGATATTCAGAAATTGCTAATAAGAAAATATTAGTGTAGTTGTTTGTAACAGAAGAGGATGTAATTACCCCAAAACAATCAGTGCAGCTTCTTCTTCCTACTCGTTCTTATTGTTATGTAGGAGTGTTCAGATGACTAGACCAATATATGAGACGAACTGTTGGAGCCTTCAGATGACTAGACCAATATATGAGACAAACTGTTGGAGCCTTCAGATGACTAGACCAATATATGAGACAAACTGTTGGAGCCTTCAGATGACTAGACCAATATATGAGACGAACTGTTGGAGCCTTCAGATGACTAGACCAATATATGAGACGAACTGTTGGAGCCTTCAGATGACTAGACCAATATATGAGACAAACTGTTGGAGCCTTCAGATGACTAGACCAATATATGAGACAAACTGTTGGAGCCTTCAGATGACTAGACCAATATATGAGACGAACTGTTGGAGCCTTCAGATGACTAGACCAATATATGAGACAAACTGTTGGAGCCTTCAGATGACTAGACCAATATATGAGACGAACTGTTGGAGCCTTCAGATGACTAGACCAATATATGAGACAAACTGTTGGAGCCTTCAGATGACTAGACCAATATATGAGACAAACTGTTGGAGCCTTCAGATGACTAGACCAATATATGAGACGAACTGTTGGAGCCTTCAGATGACTAGACCAATATATGAGACAAACTGTTGGAGCCTTCAGATGACTAGACCAATATATGAGACAAACTGTTGGAGCCTTCAGATGACTAGACCAATATATGAGACAAACTGTTGGAGCCTTCAGATGACTAGACCAATATATGAGACAAACTGTTGGAGCCTTCAGATGACTAGACCAATATATGAGACGAACTGCGCGGTGCTTTCCTAAACCAGGCAACTCTCCGTGTAGTTTTCTTTCTATTGCTAATTTCCGCGACGTGTTTGTACTGAGTAAAACTTGTACGCCTTTGGTGGAGGGACATTAAAACACTTGCACTCAATACCAAATCTATGATTTCTAGAAACAAAAACCAAAAGGCATGCTTCCCAAAGGCATACCACGACTACAAAGGCTTGATGACGCAGAGGCAGATCTACAACAGCTAAGAGTCATAGGCGTGGAGACTTAAAGCCCAGGAGAGATCACAATGGAGAGATGTGCCGGTGTAGGCCTGGGCCCTCATATTTCTTTTGTTACACGTACTTCTCTTTTTACAAAACCTCTATACAGCTCGTAACGTCGTGGAAACTTTTTGGGTTGGAAAAAACCCTTCTGGGTGGACACGAATCTCGAGAAAGATTTTGCTAGAAGTTTAATAATTGAAACATAGAAAAGAATTACTAGCTCATTGGCCACTGTTATGAACTCCTGTCATGGCCACATAACGGATGCATTTCAACAATTCAAAGAAACACTAAGAACAGAATATATATTTAATAAAAGTAATTAGAATGAACTTATAACTGTTAATAAGGCAATCCAATGTTGAACGATAAAATATACCACAAACTATGCAACTGCCTTATACTGTCCTTCTACACTTGGTCTCAAAACTCAGGCCTCTGACAATTACAATCTCACAAGGGACCTCACTCTACCCCAACCAATGCGCTAAAGAAATAACAAATAAACCTAGAAATAGTTAACTCTTACACCCAAGAGTACAAAATTATATGTATATATATATCTTGGAACATTAAGCCCAGGCTAAGTACATGAACAATTTATAATACATATCATGCAGACAGGTCTGTTGGATTATATTTCCACAATGCTAATAAATCAACATCATTGCAAAACGACGCTCTAGATCTAATTCTAAAGTATGGCCAACTCTATGGTTTAGCATTTGAGAATCGAATCCTTTTGCAAGACAAAAAAACGTATGATAGATAAGATTATTCTTGTTGATATGACACTTGGAGTCAAAAGAAAAGCATTGAGGCTGAAATTAAAAATGTGCCAGTCTTCACCAGGATTCGAATCCGGGACCACCGGTTTGGAACCCAAGTTACTTTACCACTCATTCGGCGCACCTCCTGCTAGTCTTCTTGACTTTGGGATAATCTAGCACAGTGATTCCCAAACGTTTTCTCTAGAGGAACACTTCGCACTTTCTGAATATTTACCGGAATACTTATTTCTCTTTACGGAGATTAATTCACGTGGATGTCTACTAGTTAATTATTCCAGTAGTTTGTGGAACACCAATTCAGGCCTTGAGGAACACCATGGTTCTGCGGAACACAGTTTGGGAAACACTGATCGAGCGCAATGCTGTTAGGGCTTGCAGGTTCTCACTCCTTTTCTAAACTTTTTTTTTTTGAAGCACAATTAGTTTGTAAGCTTGACTAGAGTTGGAAGGGGTCAGTGGCACTGGACATGTTGACCTTACCTAGAAGGTATGACACTATAATTGGAGTGTCATTAAAACAGAAGTCAAAACTAGTGTCGCCGTTGACCTGGACCGGACACGACACCAGACGTCAGACTGCTTAACATGTACGTAAAACTAGTGGACTGGTGTCAAGATAATTAAAACCTCTTCCCACACGCTGTCTTTAGCCTTGTCTCTCCCAACGTCATGGTCAGCACGAAAAGATGTGTCCGCGCGGTCAAGCAGTAGGGGGGACCTAGAGAGAGCACTGTCCTTTTTCTTTTACCAACAATGGCATAATTCCGCGCTATTATAAGTTACACGCGACAAGGGTTGTAAGCCTCAGCTTTAGTTTTTTGTCTTGTTTCTTGTTGTCTGTTTCGGCGCCTTATCCCCCTCTCTCTCTCTCCCCCAGCACCCCCCCCCTCCCAAGTCAAGTGCCGCGAGAAGCGCGTGCCATGTTGTCGTTATGCCAGATGTCACAATCTACCGTTGTTACCTGTCTGTCACAGCCGCCTGGCAGAAGATCGCGAAAAAAAAAAAAGATGTTTTTTTTTTTTTTGCCAAACAGGTACACTGGCGGGGGACGCGGGGGGGCGCTGGTCGTCTGGCTCTCTTGAACCGTACATTCCTCCTACTCATCCCCTTGTCAGAATGGCGCCATGTGAAATCTTTTAATGATGATTTGACATGATGTCAAAATGTTGACAACCAACAAGTTACAGGAGCGACGTCACTTGAGGATAGTGAACGGGAATTGGGGGTCCGACAAAGTCATCTGAAGGGAAAATTTATCCCATAGCTTTGTATGTTCCAATTCTCGTTCGCCTAATTCTCGTTTGCCTAATTCTCATTTGCCTAATTCTCGTTCGCCTAATTCTCGTTCGCCTAATTCTCGTTCGCCTATTTCTCGTTCGCCTATTTCTCGTTCGCCTAATTCTCGTTCGCCTAATTCTCGTTCGCCTAATTCTCGTTCGCCTAATTCTCATTTGCCTAATTCTCGTTCGCCTATTTCTCGTTCGCCTAATTCTCGTTTGCCTAATTCTCGTTTGCCCCCTTCTCCTCCTAGCCCCGCCCCCCCTCCTTTCAGTTCTTACCTTTAAGACAATCTTTCTTGGTCTTCTAGTTAATATTCTACCCCTCTGTTTCTAGTTTCCGTCAATGGAAAACAAATCTATAAAAGACAAAGATGCTAAGACCATTAGCAGTTTGCCCTTCCCTTACATCGATCTATAAATATGTCTATCAATCATGATAATAGTCCTCATCTAGGCATAGATTTATTTGACACTAAAAGTTGGGAATTTTTTTTTTTACAGGAAGTATACATCTATATTACATTTTTTTATATCTAATTCATTAAAATTAATATACTGGTTCATTGAAATACCGTAAACCTTAATAATAAGGCTTGTCTTTAATTAGATTATGAAGACTTAAAACTTAAGTGCAACATCGTACGTGAGCAGGCAACTCCAGCTCCAGTTACGAACTACATATTTTGCCAAACTCCCAGTGCACGGCGTTGTTGTCTAGGTACGTTTTGTTTCTCAGGTCTGTACCTGGATTTATATTTATGTCAATAAACATCATGTCATACAGTGCAGAGTTATTGTCACGAGTCGAGTCTGTGACCTATTTCGACCAGTTTCTACAAGCTCGAGTTCAAACCAGTGCAAGTGTCCAGCGTAAACAAGTTAATTTTAGATATCCAATCGAAGAAAGAGGTTAAGGGAAAAAAATAGCATACGTCAGCTTCTAGAAGGTCAAAGTTACTAAAATAATTATCGGAGAAGGTTCCAGGATTCTGGAACGTACGATCAAAGAAAGTATAAATTAAGGGAAAGTCAGTCAGACGGGGTCCTCGCATAGTAGTAGTTCTTGTAGAGCGTTGGTCCTCACACAGTCTTCGATTAGTAATAAGTTTTATGATATAAGCGGGTCCATTAAGTAAAGTTTTAGTAGTCGAAGTTGAAGTTATACTAAGTGAAGTTTCATGTATCATTTAAGTTTTATTTATGAAGCATCAAGTCAAGTTGTTATTGAATTAAGAAGTTAATTTGATGTGAAAGTTGAAGAAGTTATTAAAGAAGTTTGAAGAAGATACAGAGAGATGTTTCTTTCTTCATTTCATTGAATTGTCAACTTTGATAATATAATCCCCGGCAAGTGTGATCGTCACAGTTATGTCATCATATGTCACGTCCGCAAGAAGCTCCTGAGTTTCATCTTTAGACCATTGGTTCGCCATCGATGTATGTTTAAGATTCAGACCATTAGTTCGCCATCGATGTATAAGTTTAAGCTTCTGACCATTAGTTCGCCATCGATGTATGAGTTTAAGCTTCTGATCATTAGTTCGCCATCGATGTATGAGTTTAAGCTTCTGATTATTAGTTCGCCATCGATGTATGAGTTTAAGCTTCTGATCATTAGTTCGCCATCAATGTATGAGTTTAAGCTTCTGATCATTAGTTCGCCATCGATGTATGAGTTTAAGCTTCAGACCATTAGTTTGCCATCGATGTATGAGTTTAAGCTTCAGATCATTAGTTCGCCATCGATGTATGAGTTAAAGCTTCAGACCATTAGTTCGCCATTGATGCATGAGTTTAAGCTTTGTGTGATTTTTTAGACCAGTATTTAACAATCGTATTGTTAAATACGTATATATAAACCATTGGAAACATTACAAGTTCATTAAATATTATGACTCTAAATGACACAACACACCTTGGAGAAAATATCTCGGCTGACTTAGGTCGCCTTGATCTTACTTGTTACATCATATCCTTGTTATCAAATAGAAAATGGAATAGTTAAGAATATTCGTGTGACGTCACATTTTCGGGAGTTTCCTTTCTTGATTTATCATTTGTACGGGGCATAGTAATCAATGCAAACGGAGAAATCACGGGATGTTTGAGGGAAGTGTTCTACATTCGTTTTATTTAATTAGCTTAATAAATATATTCATTGTTCATTCATTCTTCATTGTGATTAGGATTTGTGACTTTACTCTTATTGCATTTATGAAATATAATTGTTCTTAATTAAATTCTCCGGCTTTGTTATGTTGAAGACAATCTTACACTACGCGAGAACACGAGATTGTTGCAATTTATCAGTACTGTGGAGTCCGGATAATCCGATCTAAAGTAATCTGAAAGTCCGCTTAATCTTAAATAAAATGCGGATATTTTTAGGAACATAAGAAACATTTCGCTCTTTTCATACAAAGACTTAGCTTCATAATTATTCAGAACTACGTTGGCGCACCCAACAAATATTTAGAACTACGTAGGTGTATCCAACAATTATTCAGGACTACGTCGGTGCATCCAACAAATATTTAGGACTACGTTGCCATATCCAACAATTATTTAGGACTACGTCGGCATATTCAACAATTATTTAGGACTACGTTGACAATCAACAATTATTTAGGACTACGTTGGTGTATCTAACAATTATTTAGGACTACGTTGGCATATCCAACAATTATTTAGGTCAACGTTGATGTACCCAACAATTATTCAGGACTACGTTGGCGTATCTAACAATTATTTAGGACTATGTTGGTGTATCTAACAATTATTTAGGACTACGTCGGCGCACCCAACAACTATTTAGGACTATGTTGGTGTATCTAACAATTATTTAGAACTATGTTGGTGTATCTAACAATTATTTAGGACCACGTCGGCGCACCCAACAACTATTTAGGACTATGTTGGTGTATCTAACAATTATTTAGGACTATGTCGGCGTATCTAACATTTATTCAGGACTACGCCGGCGCATCCAACAATTATTTAGGACTACGTCGGAGTATCTAACAATCATTCAGGACTACGCCGGTGTATCCAATATTTTTTTAGGACTACGTTGGTGTATCCAACAATTTTTAGGACTACGTCGGTGTATCCAACAATAATTTAGGACTACGTTGGCGTACCCAACAATTATTTAGGACTACGTTGGCGTATCTAACAATTATTTAGGACTACGTTGGCGTATCTAACAATTATTTAGGACTACGTTGGCGTATCTAACAATTATTTAGGACTACGTTGGCGTATCTAACAATTATTTAGAACTATGTTGGCATATCAAGAAATGTGAGACACTGCATTGTAAAGTAATTCACTTGTTGGACCACGGGCGCGTTTGTTTATAGGGGCGCCAGCGCCCAGGCGCGCGACCAACTCTGGGCTACCGTCTCAGTTTCTTGTCTCCTCTGCAAGGGTCAACACGACGCACGCGCCTGGACGGAAACTGGCGTGATCACGTGAGAAGGTGAAGCGAGCCAGAGTTCCTCGATGACGTCATGGCATGCTAATCCCTTCACGAAACCCCAGGCGGGTCACCTCAGTCAGGCTAACGAGGTAGGAGAGGGGAGGTAAGGAGTTAAAGAGGGGAGGAGGAAAAAATCGGGGGAGGGGGGAAACTTGAAGAATTTATGGCCCTCCCCCTAGTTGTTTTTGCGGCCCATCACGTTTAGGCCATCTGGCCGGTAAAAGTAAGAGAAAAAAAAAAAAAGAACAAAGTGGCCCATAACTCAGAAGTCTGGAATTAAGTGAGCTGTGACTTCAATGAACTCAAAACGCCATCCCCCCAGGAGACGATTGAGGCTGGACAAGAGCGATCGAACTGTTTTATTTGATTTTTTTACCTCCGTATGTTTAGTGCTGCTCCCCCCCTCCCCCCTCCCCCCCATCTTTACATAGCGCAGGTTTGTTCTATTCCAAACTTTCAAGTTACTCCCCCTGTTACTTAATACCGCTAACACACACACACACACACACACGTACACACTAGTAAGATGAACGAAGAGACTTGTATACAGAGGAGGGTTAAAGCAAATAATGTGTTATTAGTTTGAACTATGAAATCACAGTAATCAGAAATTTTATAATTTTGGTTCCTTTTTATCTTACGTTTGTTTTTTCAGCTACATCTTCACTTTAGAAGACAAAAATAAAAACAAAACAAAAGAAATTCGAAATAATAATAACAAGGTTACAAAGACAGTTTGTGTGGAAACACAAACTCAAAATCGGCCCCCCTAAGTGGTCCACCCAGGCAGGTAAAAAAGGCAGGGTTTCAATATTTTCAGAAAGAACAACAGACAGAAGTTCTATCAAAGACAAATGACAGAGAAGAATGGAGAAAGAAAGCTGACAGATCTTGTGTGGTGCCCCAGCGGTGAAAGTGAATATGAAGTTAGATGTTAACATTGGCCTAACTGATGTCTTATAATGAATATCTAATTGATCTAATTCCTCAAGGAAAAAACATTTCCGTAAAAAAAAAAAAAAAAAAAAAAATCCTTTAGTTACCTGTTCTATTGTATATATGTAGCACTGCAGGTCACGCGATAATATGAAAAACTACTTACTAATTGTTTTTTAAAATTATGTCCAACTTAAATGCATATTAAATAGATTTTTCCCTTAAAAAAAAGTTAACATTTTTGTGTGTAAATGTATAACAGAACTTATTTAACGTAACAATACGAATGTAAAAAAAAAATTGACTAAAAACCTAAAACCGTTTGCATAATTGTGTTCGAAATATGGTAGTTGTTCACCTACCTTACTAAAGAGCCTCCTTTGTATGTTACTATTAATAGTGAATAGTTGTAAAAGTGGTGTATTTTTATGAAAAAACTACTTGTATAAGTGATTTAAAAAGTAGATTTTAGATTTTTCGCTTTCAAAAAAAAAAAAAAGCCGTTAGTACTTTGAATGGTCTAAAATATTATGATGTCGGATTTTCAATATCTTTTCTAGTTTACGAGATCTAAATGGGACGGACGAACGGACGGACAGACATTCCACACAAAACTAATAGCGTCTTTTCCCCTTTCGGGAGCCGCTAATTATAAAACCAAAACCGTTTTTTTTTTCAATATCGACCTAATATGATTTTTATAGCCGACATTTAAAGTTCAGAAGTACAAAATAAAACTTCTTTTCGCTTTAAGCACTTATTAGTGTGGTGGGAAACTTTCTTTTATTCTAGTTTATTTTAAATTATGTTTATTTCCAGACAGATCTAGAACTTAAATGTAATTCTCAGAGTCAGAGTCAATGTGAGGGAATATCGTTAGATCAGTGGGATTAGCAAATTTTGTTTTTACAAGAAAGCACGAAACAACTGTATGAAAGCGTGTGTGTGTGGAGAAAATGACTACAGTTTGAAATGTAAAGGCTGTAGTTAATGATAATATGTAGCACAATTTAAAAAATGACTAGATCTAGATGTACAGTAGGCCTTTGCACCTAAAACAAAATGTAAAACAATACTTAGAAAAAAAAAACGCTTATATTGAGTTAAGGGAGTCTGCTATAAACCACCGCTATATAGTGATTGCATTGGGTGGTAGTGCAACTGTTGTCTACGGGTTAGGTTTCTACCTGTATATCTTTGGCCTTAATTCAGTCTTTGCCAGATCATATTGTATATACCCAACTTCGCTCTCTCCCAGGCCCCAAAAGTTATTATTATTCAGATAACATCATCTTGGTATACGGTAAATAACTGTCGGTCTAATTAGTACTGATGTAATTAAAATTATTTACAGTATCGACTCTTTTTCTAAAGTTGAAAGACCATTTGAACAAATGAAATTATTTTACGTCAAAAATCTTTCTATCATTGTATACATATAGAATATCTTATTTTCGATACTGGGATAGAAAATGTATTTGGCGGGGGGGGGGGGGGAGGGGGTGAGATTTACAAATACATCTTTAATCACGTCATACATTTTTGTGTTGTTACGTTTACAATGTAGCGGAAGTGACGTGCGGGTGTCAGGTTACGATGACCAGAAAGAAAAGATCACAAGACCAAAAAAGAAAAAGAAAACAACAATTGAAGCATTACGCCTTTGGCTGTTAGCCCGGGACCTTAAAAATAGTCACTAGTTTCCTCTAGTAGTGACAGATGGCACGTGCGAGGGATGACCCGGCCTCGATACGTGTGGGCGATAGGAGGGGGGGCGGGAGAGGTCAGAAGATGAAAAAGGGCGGTGGAAGGGGAGTTGAGCCCTTGGAGGGATGATAATGGGAAGTTTTCGTGACCGGGATTTTTTTTTTTTAACTAGAAAAAAAAAAATGTCGCACTAAGGTCTTTTCATCCCTATGTTACTAGAGCTACGGGCTAGGGCGCTAGGGTGTTGGAAAAAAATTGGGGCGCATAGAGGGAGCTGTAGTTAGTGTTGGCTTGTTGATTATGATTGAAACGGAACTATTAACCATTAAGACCCCGCTTCTTTGAGATACGTCTTGGCGCGCGAGAGTGCTTTCGGAGAATAAGCCAAAATCGATTCAAGTCACTTCTTGACCATAAGTAACAAATCGTATTCAGAAATCTTTCTTTCTCTCCAGTACTCATTCTTTCCTTTTCTTTTCTTCCATTTTTTTTCTCTCCGAGTTGTAGGTCTAGCCGCTAAGTAGATCTACGACTGTTTCAAGTGCGCAGACGATGTGAGCAGACGACAAATGGATGAATAGCAGAAGTGGAGAGCTTTATTTCTACCGGAAACAGAAGAAAGTGATTCCCATCTGTTTAGTATACAGCAGAATGGAAAGGGGAGTTTTGTGTGCATTTGTATGAGGGGAAAGACACACACACAAAAAAAAAGAAAGAGATTTAGTAGATCATTGGTATTACTGTTTAGTGTTTTAAGTACAAGAAAGAAAACAGTTAATTGGTCCGGATAGTTTTCTATTTAAGAAATGTTCTTATCAATCACTAGTAGATCTCTCGACCAAATGTCGCGTGCAGCCAATTGTTGTATGCTTAAAGAGAATAGTGAACGATAAAGAAAGAAAGAGAGAGAGAGAGAGAGAGAGAGAGAGAGAAGAAAAAAAAAACATAAAAAGAAAGAAAGAACAAAAAAAAAAGATGTCCTGGAGTTGTGGAGGCCCGGACGGGCAAAGTGACCCGAGGGACGTCATACACCAGTGGACAAAACAAACCCTTTTAAACCTTTAAGTATTCCAAGGTCGGATTTAAGTAAATGGAGGCCACATTCCCCCTCCCTAAAATAAAGATATTTATGTTGGCCCCTACCTTTCTTGAAGAATGTGATGAAAATACATGAATTTAACTTTACGGCTTTGACGTACTTATGTGTAAACGCATTTCATCTCGTTCTCAGTGTTCTTTTATATTTAGTGTAATACTTGTCAAAGTGTTATTTTTATAAAGCTTGTATGAACTCGCTCTGCCTGTCTAGTCAAGTTAAAACTTCGCACAATTATTTGTTGACGTAGACAAGATAAAATCAATAAAAAAAGGTAATCAATTTGACAATTAATTACTGGTAATTCGTTATTTTGTCTAATAGCAACAAGGGAAACTAAAACTTCAGTGTTCTGAGAATTGGCTAAATTTGTTGGGTTTAGTTCGCTTAAATAGTTGTTAACGCTATTTCTCCCTCACGCATTCTCTGATCAAGTTGATACCTCAAACAATTGTTTACAAACAACAATACTTAAGTAGTCAATTATTTATTGGTAATTAATTATTTTTGTTTGATATCCAATAAGAGAAATAGCTTCTACATTATTGGCAGATATAGTTTTAAGGACGGAACTCTTCCCTTTAGATAAGCTTTTTTTTTTTTTTTTTTTAACGGATTTTTTTTTATACTTCATACATTTTAGACACTGGCTTTAGGAGACTGCAGTGCGCACTGCCGTGAGTCTGGCCCTGAGCATGCCTACCTTTAGCTAAACACACACACACACACACACAATAATAAAAAAAAATAAGAAAATGAAATCAAATAAAAATAGATGGGAAATTTTTTTTTAGCGGTTAGAGAGTTTTGCGATGTTTATTTTTAGGAATCAAATCTTACACTGGAACTACCATACGCCCTAAGTATATAACAAGCAATAAAAGTAAGAGCAGGAATAAATGAATAAAAAAAATAATCAAAAAAAAAATAACGGCCCACTTTACTCGGTAATATTCTATCTCTTCTCTGCTTGTATTTATGTGTATTTTTCTGTTGTGTTGTCTTTATATGAGAAAAGAGTCCTTGTAATCACAACAAATTTCCGCAAGGATCAATAAAGCAGCCTTAGTCTTAGTCTTAGTCTTGTGGTCCCTTCTAGAAACCTTCCCTGGTGTCACGATTCTGCGTGAGTTTCTCCACCTTTACCCTCGTTTTTCCTCTGCTTCCATATCGGGAGCCATGTTTTTTCTTGGTTGACACCTCTTCGACATTCCTTGGGGGTTCCAGGTGAGGTAAAAGAAAAGGTCCCCTTTCAGACCTTGCGATCTATAAGGCAGATGATATAAAAGGCCATCTGTTTCTGCGGTTAACGAGGGTGTCATGTGACCAGCACAACAACCAACTGCCTTTACTTTTCCCCAACTAATGTCCTGTACCAATCAGAGCTTGGCGGAATCAGAGGCGCCCTAGAGTTCCCGAAAGTGAAAATCCCAGTCTTCACCCCCTGTTCGGAAGCCAAGCGCTTACCCACTCAGCAACCTCGCCTCCTTTCAGGTGAGGGCGTGTCTTTTAATGTTTTCTTGCTTTCATCTCTATCGTGTCTGAAATCTTACCTCCTTCATTAAAATACTCCTTTGTTCTTTGCCACACTTAACCGTTCTGTATCTTGTCTTGCCAGAGGTCTTTAAGAATTTTTCGGGGGAAAAGCATTGATGAAGATCTTTTCATGTCGGGGGCGGTGGTTCTCCAGATCTTTGCTCTATAAAGTAGTATGGTGTTGAAGAGCCTGATCCTGGTTCTTATTTCCCTGGATACCCATGTGTTCTTCTGTGGATGAAAGGCTGCTTGAGCTTCACCAATGCGGGTTCTGACATCCTCAACTGTTCCTCCAGGATACAGCCAAGATTGGGAAAGATTTCCACCTCTTCCAGCGCCTCGCCTTGGACTGTAATGGGTGTGTTGCTTGAGGTCTTTACCTTGAACACCTTTGCTCTTCCCTCTGTTGTTGATGGGTAAGACACAACGGTGTCTCTCTTATCCGTCGTCGTCTGTTCGTGTGAGAGAGAAGAACAGCAAGGTCATCTGGGAAGTCAAGGTCGTCTTGCTCTTTGTCGTAGCGTCCAATGTAAAAACGTTCCGCTTCTGGTCTAGTGTTATCTTCATGACCCAATCTATGGCTAGCGGGGACAGGAAGGTAGAGAGTAGACAGCCCTGTCTCACTCAGGTTACGATAATTCTAAAATCAATGTTCAAGTATCCATTATTTTCATATTCTATTAGCAGTGTAACAGACCTTACTGGTATTTCATTGTTCCAAATATTCAAAATGTTTATGGTATAACAATAATTTCTTCCATTTTTTTCTAAAAAAAATATTGACACAGCAAAAGATTTCTTTAGGTATTAAAAATATGCATATTTAAATTTACCAAAACTAGAAAGTTTTCTTTCCCTTCAAATATTGCTGTAACTATATTCTGTGATTGTATGACGTATTGTTAAAAATTTAATTAATTTTTCTATTACTATTATACTATTTTTAGATTAATTACTTTTCAATAGTTTATGATTTAATACTTGTGAATTATGAGAACTTACAAATAAAAACAAGCCCACAAAAGAGGCAAGATGGCCCATAAAAGAGGCACACAAAGCCCAAAAAAGAGGCAACGAAAAGAAAAGAGGCCTAAGGCCCAAGGATTCCTATGATGATCAAGCTAAAATTGAATAGCGCAAATTCTGAGGTTTCCTTTTAAAAAAAAAAGATTACAAAACGTACAACGGCACAGTCTAAGTAAGAAATGAAAAGCTAAATTGTCGAACTAAACAAAGAAATGATTGTTTTTAATGTATTCATTTTCTTCATCGGATGGACTAATGCTCAAGACTTGTTGGAATATTTTAATGTCAGAGTCAAGCGCCATAGAAGGATGTCCTGTCACTATCATCTGTGGCGTAAGACACTTTGTGTTTTCCGTTGCTGCTAAACTGTTGTGCGTTGAGGCTATTTCACTTTCAAAATTAGACGAACAATCTGGGCAATTCGTCGAATATGTCAAATACTCTAACATAAACAACAAAAAACGCCGAGAAAGTTATTAATATTAATAATGATTGGAATATTGAAATGAACAGAATGCCAGGAGGCTTTGACCGCAGTGATTGTACAAAAGTAGGTGTTATAGATGCCAATATCACTGTCGATATAACAAAAGTGAGGCTTGAAGATGCTGGGAAATATGAATATTGAAATGAAGAGAATGCCAGGAGGCTTTGACCGCAGTGATTGTACAAAAGTAGGTGTTATAGATGCCAATATCACTGTCGATATAACAAAAGTGAGGCTTGAAGATGCTGGGAAATATGAATATTGAAATGAAGAGAATGCCAGGAGGCTTTGACCGCAGTGATTGTACAAAAGTAGATGTTATAGATGCCAATATCACTGTCGATATAACAAAAGTGAGGCTTGAAGATGCTGGGAAATATGAATATTGAAATGAAGAGAATGCCAGGAGGCTTTGACCGCAGTGATTGTACAAAAGTAGATGTTATAGATGCCAATATCACTGTCGATATAACAAAAGTGAGGCTTGAAGATGCTGGGAAATATGAATATTGAAATGAAGAGAATGCCAGGAGGCTTTGACCGCAGTGATTGTACAAAAGTAGGTGTTATAGATGCCAATATCACTGTCGATATAACAAAAGTGAGGCTTGAGGATGCTGGGAAATATGAATGTTCCATGCAAAATAATGCAGAGGATTACAATGGCAGCGTTAATGAATACGTTCAAAATGTTTGTTCAGACCTTACAGTAAAACCCAACCCGTGCAAGAGTCTTGAAACGTATGGACTCAAAAGCGACGAAGACGAGGAGTCAAGAGGCTCACAAGCAAGACATGTTGGTCTGAAACATACAGTTTCTGGGATGATTTTGATCTTTTATTAGCGGCCCCCGAAAGTGGAAAAGACGCTATTAATTTTGTATGAAATGTCTGTCCGTCTGTCCGTCCGTCCCGTTTAGATCTCGTAAACTACAAAAGATATTGAAAATCGGACATCACAATATTTTAGACCATTCAAAGTTCTGATGCAACGGTTCCTTTTTTTTTTTTCTGAAAGCGAAAAATCGAATTTTTAAAACCAGTTAATCAATTTTTTTTAAAGAGAAAAAGCTAATTAGTATGCATTATAAGTTAGACCTAATTTAAAATGAATAGTAATCTTATAAACATCATTTTTCTGAATTTTTTTTTATTGCGAATTTTTTTTTTTTTTTATTAGGATTCGATTAAGAAACAGAGACGGCATGACGCATTTTTTACGGGATTTTGTCATGTACAGTAAGGATAAAAACCTCAATGTGTCTCTTTTATCTGTAGATCAAGAAAAAACCTTTGACCGAGTAAGCCATAGCTTCTTGTTCAATGTTCTTGAGAAATGTAAAATAAGTTCCCTGTTAATCAGATATATAAAGCTTGTCTACACAAATGCAACAAGTAGATTGATAATTAACCATTCTCTCAGTAGGAGTATCCTCATACAAAGGTCTGTCAGACAGGGCTGTCCCTTATCCCCCTTCTTTTATATCCTTTGCTTGGAACCCTTCTTGGAATCTATAAGATCTGACCCCTCTATTATTGGGATTAATATACCGGGTCGCTCCTTCTCAACCATCAAAGTCAAAGCCTATGCGGATGATACAACTTTTTTTCCATCTTCAGAGCAAGATATTGAGAATATACTAAAGAAATTTACACTCTTCGGAGAAGCTAGTGGTTCACAAATAAATATAAATAAATCCTCTGTAATGGGACTAGGGAAATGGAAACTGAAAGATAATTGCGCTTTCAAAATTGTAGATAAAATCAAGATTTGTGGTATTGTCTATACCTGTAATCCTTTATTCTATTGTAAAGACCAGTGGGAGAATATTTTTGTCAAAACCTCAAACTTGCTAAAACTTTATAAGCACACAGGTTCTACAATATTTGGTAGAGCTGTATTGATAAATAGTTTGGTCATTCCAAAGATTGTCTATTTAGCTAACATTACAGAGCCACCTCCTAAATTCATAAACAAGCTGAACAAGTTAATTAGAAGCTTTATATTTAAAAACACTATTAGGAGCATTAAGCACACTACACTCATTCAAAACAAAGAGGATGGGGGGATGAACTTACAAGATGTCAAAACAAAAATACATTCGCTAAGGCTAAAATTTGTAGGTCAAGTAGTTAGAAACCCAACAAACTTTCCCTTGACAATTTACTATTATGGTTTAAGATTAAGTAGTCTTCTTCCAATACACAATGATACTCCTCACTATTTTGGTACAGTCAGTCATCCATTTTACAGATCTATTTCCAGAATTTTACCTGGTAATGAACATTTAATACACAACAAAACCAAAGAATCATACACAACACTTAAAAAGCTGTTACATGAAAGTCTAGTGAATAGGATTAAGTGGGGGAGTGTTCTTGGGGTGACAGAACTCAAGGACACATTCATAAACCTACACAGCAAACATATCCCACCAAAAGCTAGAGAGATAAGTTATAGACTTATCTTTGGGATGACCCCTATGGTTAGAAGACGAGCAAATGACCGTGCCTGTATATTATGCCATCTTGAAAATGCTGACAATGAGAAACATATGTATTTGGAATGTCCATTATTCCTTCAAGTTAGAAGTACTGTAAGGGACTTACTAGAAGCAAACTGTGGCAACTATGTAAATGTTAACTTGTCAATTGTATTAAACAAGCTGCCAAAACTAAAAAATAAAATGATACATAACTATAACTTAATTATTGTTTCCGAATACAGGAACCTTGTTTGGGCTAGCTGGCTCAAAGCTCTACATAATATTAAGTTTTTTAATCCTAATCACTTAGAATTGACATTTAGAAAAATAATGGATTTTAGGGTAGAGCATTATCTAGTTTGATTTTCATATACTTGTACAATGCTCAGGTAGTTTCCCAGAAATGGTGTGATGGGGGTCAGGGATATTTGATATTGTGTTGATTGTTCTGGGGTAGAGGGTACTTGTATCATTGTTCTGTCTTTTATGGATTCAATGGCTAGGATGGTTAGGTAGTATATCTTTGATATTAAATAATGTTTCTGTTACTATTGTTGTATTTTTAGGTTAATCAATTTTCGATTGTTTATGATTTAATACTTGTGAATTATGAGAACTTACAAATAAAAACATATTCGGAAAAAAAAAAAAAAAAAAAAAGCCCACAAAAGAGGCAAGATGGCCCATACAAGAGGCACATTAAGCCCCAAAAAGAGGCAAAAAATAGAAAAGAGGCCTAAGGCCCAAGGATTCCTATGATGATAAAGCTAAAATTGAATAGCGCAAATTCTGAGGTTTCCTTTAAAAAAAAAAAAGATTGAGCCTTTTCAAAAAATTAGATCAATTATAAGACAATTATAAGACATAAGTTAGGCCAGGGGAGGCGCGGTGGCTGAGCGGTAAAGCGCTTGGCTTCCAAACCGAACCGGGGTCCCAGGTTCGAATCCTGGTGAAGACTGGGATTTTAAACTTTGGAATCTTTGGGCGCCTCTCAGTCCACTCAGCAATGGGTACCTGACATAAGTTGGGGAAAAGTAAAAGCAGTTGGTCGTTGTGCTGGCTACATGACACCCTCGTTAACCGTAGGCCACAAAAACAGTTGAACTTTACACCATCTGCCCTATAGACCACAAGGTCTGAAAGGGGAACTAGTTAGGCCAGGTTCACATCTAACTTTACATTCACTTTCACCTATCCTTTGATCTGCTGGACCGTTGGGGCACTACACAAGATCTGTCAACCTTCTTTCTCCATTCTTATCTCTCATTTGTCTTTGATATAATTTCATTCGGATGTTCTTTCTGAAAATATTGAAGCCTGCCTGGGTGGACCACTTCGGGGACCGATTTTGAGTTTGTGTTTCCACACAAACTGTCTTTTGTAACCTTGTTTGTATGAATTTGGTCTTTCAAAGCCAACATCACTGTAAACTACATTTGAAGGTTTATTCCATTCCATTTCATTTCGAGATTAGTGAAGTGATGTGTCATTTTTTGAAACACGTGAAACAAACAGTGAAAGAAAGAGAACAAAAAAGAAAGAGAGAACGAAAGAGAAAGTGAGAACGAAGGAAAAGATACGTGTTTGTGTTTGTAATAGAAACTCTAAAAGTATTATTTTTTTTAACATGCATCGCCCCACCATGTACTAAATGAAGAAAAGAAAAAAAAGGTTTGATCTGAAGAAAAAAAAAAAGATAAAAAAAAAATAATTAAACACTTAACAAGGCTTGGCACCCTGGATGTTTAAATGGCTATCTGGTCGTCTGGTATGCACACTGGAATATCCTTTATAGCATAGCCTTGGTTGTCACTATTTCTCTTCACATAGTGCGGTCTAGGGCTATGATCTTCCAAGCCGTCATAATCGATCTTCACTGCTTTGAGGTCCGGTTCAATTACCGCTATATTTTGGTAAAGGGGAAGACCAGATTTTCTTGTGCTAAGCCAGCGATTTTTTCTGGGTTAAAGTTTCGAATACATCACGTGACTATTTCCACGTTTGTGTCTGTTACGAAGTGGATGAAACTTTCAAATGTAGGTAGAAATGAGAAATTAATCAAGACCAACCTGGTAAAACATTTATTGATAATAAACTTAGCACTTGATGGTCAATATTTTAAAATTTATTTCAAAATTTAACTCTTTCTCTTCTAACTTGACGATACGTTGATTTGACCAAATTAATTTTTTTTTTAGTCTTTTAGACATTGACTAGTGTTATATAAAAAGAACACGCATTGCCGTTTAATTTTGTACCAAATATAATTTTTTTTTTAAAATTAAAAAGTTATTGAAGTTTAATCCTAAAAGGGAAGTGAACTATAAATGAGCAAAATGAATAAATCTGTCGAATCATGGAAAGTAATTACGGAGAGAATGGGTTAATTCAGAAAAAAAAAAGATTACATTGTACGAAACGTTGCGATCTACATGGCAGATGATATAAAAGGCCGCGTCTGTTTCTGTGGTTAATCATTTGTTATGGTTACAAGGAATCTTTTTCTAAAAAAAAACAAAAAAAAAAACCCTCACATAAATAGAGCAGACAGAGCATAAAGAATTCAGTAAGTGATTACACACAGACATCTTGAGCCTTTGCGTTCTTAATCAACAAGAGGGCACTGATACAGCCTGACCTAGGTACGAACGAGTTTGTTGGCTTTTTGTACCGTTCAGTACTAGTCTCCCACTTCCAGATGACTTCACCCAGACATTGTGGTCACATCCTCCAGGCAGTAAACGTATTTAAGGTAACTACACACTGGATAGTCATATATTTTCCACACAGGCATAACTATTAATAAGAACAATACGTAATACCTATACAACTGTCAAGTCTAAGTGGGTTTCCTGAATACTTAAATGAGGTCACTTATTAGAGTGTACATGATGACCTGTATACATAATAATACATATGATAATAGAATCTACGTCTTCTGGCCTCAACTGATAATATACTAATCTTATGGACACATTAGGGACCAAAAGAAAAGAAAATCTAAATCGACAGCCTGCGGACAATGGCTATGCTTGCCCTGGTTGTGGCAAAATATGTAGGTCACAGCTGGGACTGCGCAGCCATGGGAAAAATGGCATTCTGAGCTAATCTTCGGACTCGAAGACTAGCCTTATTATGGACACAGCATGAACTATTTTAAGTAGCCATTTTATAAATATTTTTTCTTTTGTCTAAATATTTGAAAACGGCTTTGACTTTTCAAACACTACCAATTTTAGAAGCTTTATTTTTGTGAAATGAAATAGAGCATGTTTAAAATGATGTAAATGAATTTTTAAAAAACTATGATTAGGTTACATAAAATTGTGATATATATATTTATTTTTCCATATTCCTTTAACTTTCATCAAACCTTTATTAGAATTCATTTATCTAGAGACGGACTTCGTACGTCGATACTTTTAATGACCCGCAAATAGATTTTTAAGCAAACTGTAAATCAAAGATTTGCCTCCCACACCTTTCATATAATTAAGAACTTTAATAGTAACTATTCTTTATCCTAACAATTTTCATTGTAGCTTGTATTTAAATTAGTTTGTACATTTGTATTTTTTTTTTAAATTAACAGTTTAATAGCGGTATATCCTTACAATACACCGTTATGCATCTTTAAACCTAATCGCAACTTTAAGAAGAAATAAACCACAATTTTCAGACTTTCGTTGTACATTACAATTAATATTACAATTATTTTCCAACCTAAAGAAAATTTCTCATGTTTCCCCCTATCCCACCTTTTCTGTAGATACACTCACTCCAGAGAAGAAGACAAGGGGAAAGAACAAAAAAAACATGTTACCATTTAATTGTATTGGGAGAGTTTCTTCCCCTGCTCATTTATTTCCAAAGATTAAATAACAGAGCTTGTAAGAACTTCTAGATACATTCAGGGCGGATTGGCTATAGGGGCCTTCAAGCGAATGTCCACTGCACCAAAAATTATAGATCAGTTGGACCGCTGTCTTTAAAGGTTAACCCTCGCTTTATCTTCTGTGTATCACAATCAGTAGCAACAAGGGTGTAAATGGGTTAAATACGACCGGACCCATTGGGCCAACCAAAAAGGCTTAGAAGGCTTACAAAGGAAAACAAGCCAAAAAATAACAAACAAAGCTTATCTAAGGGAAAGACCGCTAATTACTGCCATTTATATGAAAATAGCAGGGTTTAGCTCCCTTTCTGCTATATAAAACATAATTAATTAATTAACACTAATTTGTTATTTATTTTTTTATTGATTCGTGTATTGTCATGGACTAAGAAATATTATTCTAATTTCAACTTGATCAAAGAATGGAAAACGGGAAGAACAAAAGTACAAAACGTAATGAGTTGATTAAACCTATATACATATCCACAGCTCTCATTAAGTAGCATTTAATTCCCTTTTTTCGATATCAAACAAAGTAATTAATCCCCAATAAGTAATTAAGTAATTGGTTAATTTTTGGTGGAGTCCTATCTTGTCAGGTACACCATATACTTGCGCAAAGTTTCAACTTGATCCGAGACTGGAAAGCGAGAGAGAAAAACATCTTCATGTCAGACAGACAAACAGAGTTGATAAAATCTTTGTAAAAACAAAACACTAGCGAGTGTATTTTGGTGTTCAAATTCATATATAAGTTGTCTTTGTCTGCGTCAGGTGTGAAATACAGGTAGCAACTAGTTTTGCACATTTATATGATACACTTTTCCTTCATATTCGGAGTCGAAGACACGATCTCACATTATGATCTCTCATCTATAAATTGAAAAATAAATGTATTTAGTTTGTGAGGGATAAGAGATGAGTAATTCTAAAAAAGATGGTATAGTTCATATTTTAAATACTTTTCAAGACTTAAACACGGTTATTTTATTGTTTTTAAAATACACTGCAATTAGGATAAGCCTGATACATTCGTATTTCTATTTCTTAGTCTAACCAAAAAAAAAATCTTTACTCTCATCTATTGCGAAATAGATGCACAAAAAGGAATATCGCTTGAACATAAATTGTCACTTCCGTTGTGTGTATTCTTTCGTTGGCCTGATATTTTTTTAGAAATCGGGAAAATCTCTCTCAAGGTTGTTCTATATTTAGAGCTCATGTTAATGCTGGTGTTGGCGGCGTGGAAGACGAAGCAGAAGGACCAGACAGCGTGGAACACGTTGGCCTGTTTTCCCGTGATGCCGAAGTCTGGGTTGAAGGACGTCGTGATGGAGCAGGTCACTCCTGGTGTGTAGCAGACGATGAGGACAACGGCCACCACGATGATCACACCAACCGTCTTGCTTTCGCGGCTGGACATAGCCTCTTGCTGGTCCTTGTTGGAAGTGACGCCATGCCTCCACTTTGACTTCCGTTTCAGATTGATGGCCAGGATTGCGGTGAAAATAACGACCAGAATAAATGCGATGATTGCCAGGGAAGCCTAAAAGCGGATTCATGATACCCTCATTGACAAGTTTGTTCGAATAGATGGAGACGCACAATTTGGTCTTGTTAAGGTTTGGATTGAAGTTCCAACTGAAGTATGCTGAAGAGTAGAGCGGCAAGAATGACGATACGTTCAGAAAAAAAATAAATAAAAGTATGACAGAAGTCCTCTCAAAAGTAACAATGCGTTGTATTTTCAGGGGCGTCAACACAGACAGGCACCTCTCCGCTGTAATGTACATGGTAATCCAGCTTGTTATTCTTACCATGATGACGTCTGGACAGCCAGCGGTCAGGTACTGGATCTCCATAAAATTGACAGGCAGATCCGCCAGATCTAGATACGGGTCTAGGCAGAAGTTGTGCCAAACTTGAGAGAGGAGCCCGAACAGATCAGAGAACGAGATGGCACAGAGGCTCAAGTTGACTGACTTACGCAGACCCTGCTTCAGAAATACAGAGATGTTGATGCAGTTACCAACAATGCCAAATAGGCAGATGCAAGTGATGATAATCACGTGGTTGACTACAATAATCAATGACCTGGCATAATCACTAAGCCATTCATCCCCGTTGTCGAAAATAAATATGATTCCACTAGATCTGTTTGAAGACTCTGCGAAAAGACCATTTTTTAAGCTTAACACTTACTTATAATCACACTGAAGCTATTTTGATCGACAATATATATTACTGTGTAAAAAACGTTAAAAAGTTCAGTTATTGTTACAATAACCTCATAGACACTAGTGTGGTTACAATAACCTCATAGACACCAGTGTGGTTACAATAACCACTTAGACATTAGTGTAGTTATAATACTAATAGTTTTACAAAGTTCATCGTAATTTAAAAAATTTCAAACACCTCAGAATTGTTACAAGAATATTACATAACTTTGTATAGTTAAATCGTTTTACAGACCTGGAAAGAAAACAAATACCTTTATAAACCTAGACGTGGCTATTTCTTTTATTTTCACAGACCTCAATATGTTTCCAAAAATTCACAGACCTTAGCGTGGTTACAATACGTTGGATGTTTAAAATAATTGTGCTTACTTCAGTGTAGATTACAGTGTCCTAACAAACACAATTGTTATTACAATAACGTCACAGACCCCAAAGAGCTATAAAAAATCCTAGCTAAAATATGTCGTTTAATAAGAAGCTCAGTTTATCAAATTGTGAGTTCGACTTTTACTTTTGAACACTAGTTGTTTCGATCAGTTGAAATATCTCAATCCTTATAGATCATAAAACTTGTATATGCCTTATCTTTTATACTACAGTCTCACTGTTATAAGTGGCAAATTATGGATTGGAATATAAGTGTATATTTGTACAAATATAGTCTGGCTATTACTTTTCATTGATGGCAAGCCAATGGTATTCATAATGAGCGTAGTTTTTTACAATTTTATAAGGCTTCATTTGTTAATGAATTTTAACAGCTCATGAAATCAATTAATAGCATAAAATTGTCGTTGGAATTTAATTGGTACTTGTTACTAGTGATTAACATTTAAGTAGTTTCCACTTATCGCGCGTCATTGTGGGATAATCGGCCATTTTTTCCTTGGTATTTTGCTTTTAATAGCTAAAATTTGGGACAGTTCTGAGTTTTTACTTGGCTTATATACACGCTTAAGCTTGAATTCAAGACACTAAGTTTTCCATTAAAGTAGATTCAGAAGTCTTAGTTGCAGATAGTGGGAAGTATTCTAGTTATAATTGACGAATTTCAATTGACCTAATTAGTCAATACTTCTCTGTTCCCTCTCTCACAATCTCATTGGCCTCCTTCAGTCGTAGGACGACTCTGGTTCATCTCAGAGCACACTTCCTCATGTGGCTGTGGAGCCCTATTTTGGAGAGACACTCCCGTCCACAGATAGCGCAAGTTAGGGTCCCCTTGGCTTTTGCTTCGGTGGTAGAGGAGCTGGCCGTTTTTCGGTTTGTGCGTTTTTCTTCCTGGGCTGAGTATCACTTAATGATTGATACGTATTTCCCGGGTAAAATCTCTAACTGAGTACAAAGAATGTTTAAGTTTTGTTTGGTGTAGAGTCAAAGTGATGACCTGGCGGCAGTAATTAGATGGTGTAAATAATGACTCAGCTATGAGACGGAAGAGCAAAGGGGTGTAACTCTAAATCAAAGTTAAGGCAACTCTCTTTTTTTCTCTCTATAGATATTGTATGGAAATTAAGTTCATTTGGGGAACATGTTGACAGGCCAAGACAATTAGTTTTTCCAAAAAAGAGATTTGATCCCACAGTCTGTGTGAAAGTTTCATAGTATTTCCTTATGAATTGTGTGTTGACTGTTTCACATTTTTAAACACCTTGTAGGGAGTCATTAGGGTACATCGTCCAAGAAGTTTAATTGTGCCGCGATGGACAGCTAATAGCTAAATGTCCAGTTCAGAGACATAAAAATAAATAGACTGATCAAGACAAATTTACCTAGGTCATCATTATACGCTATCTTAATCAACAGGTATTGAGGCGCAGTGGCTGAGGGCAAAGCGCTTGGCTTCCGAACCGGGGGTCCCAGTTTGAATCCTGGTGAAGACTGGAATTTTTAATTTCGGGATCTTTAGTACGCATCTAAGTTCACCCAGCTCCTATTGGTACCTGAAATTAGTTGTGGAGAAGTAAAGCAATTGGACGTTGTGCTGGCCACATGACACTGTCGTTAACCGTGGACCATCCTCTTCCCCATAGATCAAAAGGTCTGCAAGGAGACTTTATTTACTTACACATCAAAAGAGAAGGAGATAAATATTCTTTTCAATAAAGTTGTTTATGACTTCTAGAGAAATCAAATATAAATATGGCTGATATGTCAACACTAGGAACAGCCTAGGCAGCCGCCTAGGGCCTCAGATTTGTGGGGGGCTTCGCACAGGTCTCAAACAAATAATTTTTTTTAGAGAAAAAAATTGCGAAGCATGGATCAAATTTTAAACATGTCTGCTAGCCTCGTTCTCAACATAGCAGAACTCCTAAGGCTCTATGTCTACTAGCCTCATTCTCAACACAGCAAAACTCTACGGCTCTATGTCTGCTAGCCTCGTACTCAACATAGAAGAACTCTAAGGCTCAATGTCTCCAAGCCTCATTCTCAACATAGCAGAACTCTAAGGTTCTATGTCTGCTAGCCTCATTCTCAACATAGCAGAACTCTATGGCTCTGTCTGCTAGCCTCATTCTCAACATACCAGAACTCAATGGCTCTATGTCTGCTAGCCACATTCTCAACATAGCAGAACTCTATGGCTCTCTGTCTGCTAGCCTAGTTCTCAACATAGCAGAACTCTAAGGCTCTCTGTCTGCTAGCCTCGCTCTAAGTCTCTACTATGATTTTAAGGTTTATTCCTAGATATTTACGAATGTTAAGATCTACTTGTTAGACGACATTTGTTAGAAGACCTTTGTTTCTTCCTTTGGTGAAATGTTGAGACGTTATTTCTTGTCTGGTGATCGCGAATCGTCCAAGAATCAGATATGTGCTATCGGCGCTCTATGAATTTAACTTATTTGTTGATTTAGAATAAAGGAACGTTTATAATTCGTTTCGGTCTTATTTTTTCATTTGGGGGCCATCTAGTTCACTTTGCCTTGAGCCTCAAATTACCTAAGGCCGGCCCTGTCAACATTGAATCTTATTGTCAGGTCTAGCTTTGAACCCAAATCTTATTGAAACATGATCAAAATATGCTTTCACACGGTTATAATCAAGGGAGACAAATCAAGCAGCCAAAGATGAAGGGAAAGATTATTTTACATAGAAAAGACCTCACTACATTTTCACTATACATTTTTACTACCTTGACTATTTTAACTGTGAATAGATCTTGCTTTTAATGATTTAACTGTATGGAATTTAGCCTTTGTGATATAAAGGGAGAGTAATCCTTGAAGGACAACGGTCACGACATGGCCTATATTGTGCCGATGTGCCAAAAGCTCAAAACTCAAACTACATTTATTTAATACAAGCACGTTTTGCGTCATAAACGAAAAATGGTAATTATCCCATTTATCGCTAATAGTTTTTTTTTCGTTACAGCAAGTAATACTAAAGCTAGTTCGACAATACCTATAGTTTATATATCAACAGAATATGAATACAATGACTGTATGATACCCGGGGCCGCCGCGAGGGTTGTAGCCGCCTGCGTGCGAAATTAAAATATGCCGCTCCCCCCACCCCCCCTTTAAAAAAAATAATCATTAAGACTGAGCTGGACACTGTACCTAAAGCGCTATTCAATTCAAATCTATTTTTGTAGACGATTCCTTTTTTTTTCCTATAAAACACCATTGTCGCCTCCCCATTCCCTCTAAGTTGTTTTGTTGTCAATTTTAACTTTGCATTTTTTAAAGAATCAAAAAGATTAGTCTTAATTATAACACAATATTTAGGTTTTATTTTTTTTTTATTTTTTTTACACTAAGTAAAATTTAGGTAATGAAATTTTACAAAAAGGAGTCAGTTTCACAGTACTATATATAATTGGATTATTGTCAGTTTTTTGTCCGAAATAGTTTTGCCTACATTAATTTTAAGCGTTGTAAAAATTTCTTAATGAAGACAGAATTGAAGATGCGGCAGGTTTTCGCTAAAGTCGACAAGGGGTTTGATACCGAACAGGGACTCGGCGCTAAGCGTATTCTGGCCTTTTTGTCTTAGTAAGAAGAGAGAATTTTTAAAAAGGCTAATATTTATGTTTTTTTTTTTTTTTCTTCCGAACGCATACTAATAAATAAAAAAAAGTCAATGGCCATTTTAAATCAAATAATAAAGAGGCATACCTGGCTAAAAGTATTATGCGAGGGAGATTCTAGGTAGGCCTACATATTGCGCACATCAGCCTACGTCTGTAATGGGCGTGATCTTTTGAAAAATATTCTTCGTATTAAGTAAGACGTCTCTGTCGTGGACGGTTGTTTTTTTCCACACAAATGTCGTCTCTATAATAAAGTGCAATAAACGGAATAAAGTCGACTATTCTGAGACCAAAACAAATCTAGAAGAATCCCACCAGCGGAGACGTTTTAAAATGTTTTCTTCAACCGTTGTGACCCATAGTGTTGCAAAAAGCGGTCTACATTGAACAAGGTC
This sequence comes from Biomphalaria sudanica, assembly GCA_036873155.1. NCBI lineage: Eukaryota > Metazoa > Mollusca > Gastropoda > Planorbidae > Biomphalaria > Biomphalaria sudanica. The sequence continues at coordinate 21,823 of JAZGLO010005560.1, read as the reverse complement.
TTATTAGAAGATATGAGGCGCGGCAGCTGAGCGATAAAGCGCTTGGCTTCTGCACCGGAGGTCCCGGGTTTCGAATCCTGGTGAAAACTTGGATTTTTAATTTCGGAATCTTTTGGCGCCTCTGAGTTCACCCAGCTATAAAGGGTACCTGACATTAGTTGCGGAAAGTAAAGGCGGTTGGTCGTTGTGCTGGCCACGACACCCTCGTTAACAGTAGGTCAAAGAAAGAGATGACCTTTAATCATCTGCCCTATAGACCACGATACAACGTTTTTACTCTTTCATGTCTCAAGATTGTCTGCCGTTTCACATTTGCATTTACGCTCATTTCATCATCCTCAATGCATAGCCACCGACCACCAATCCATCGCTGAACCTCTTCTTACCGCCGCCTAGGAAACACACACACACTGTATAACACCCCCCTTTTCGTCAGCAAGTTGAGCCGCCCCCACCCCAATTCGAGGTACATATACATATTTATAAATATATTTTTTTATATATATTATCAAGACTCTCCACAACATCATAAGCTACATTTACTATCTCAATGTTGATCCTTTCCCTCGTAAAAGCTTTTCATTTTGAAACAAATATTAAGCGAAATAGGCTACCGCAATAAATAATTCCGACATGCTTTATAAACATTAAAATACAGATTATGTCCCCTAGAAGACTGTATTCGAGCTGTAAGCGAACATTTATTTAGTACAATGAATTCACTAATTCACATTAAACAACTACAATCAGAGGCGTAGCTAGCAATGTGCGGATGGTGCGGGCCGCACGGTGTATCATATACGCTAGCTACGCCACAGTAAATGGAGCATCAATAATTTCAACGCATTGAGTATTGTCCATATATCAGGGGTTCTCAACCTGTGGGTCGCGACCCCTTTGGGGGTCGAATGACTATTTGCCAGCGGTAGCCTAAGACCATCGAAATTTGTCTACTCTTCTGTTGCTGTAAGTGCGTGTATGTGTATGTGTGGCAGAGTGGGGAATTGTAAAAAAAGGGGTCGCCGAGCATAAAAGGTTGAGAACTGCTGCTATATATGGAGGGTATGTGTGCTTCGAATTTATGTTTTAGACTTCGAAAATCTAATTGAAGAAGCCAGCACATTTCGACTGCAAAAAAATTTGCTTATCTTCACATCATATTTTGTAAACGAATACACATAAGATAATAATATTATTTTTTTACGTTTTATTATTTCTGTTTTTATTATTTCTATTTTTATTATTTCTATTTTTATTATTTCTATTTTAATTATTTCTATTTTTTATTATTTCTATTTTTTTATTATTTCTATTTTTATTTTTTCTATTTTTATTATTTCTAGTTTATTATTTCTATTTTTATTATTTCTATTTTTTTATTATTTCTATTTTTTATTATTTCTATTTTTTTATTACATCTTAGACCAAACATTCGGCATTATATCAACTCACTCTGTCTGCCTGTTTATCTCTTATTCTGCCAGTAACATTATATCAACTCACTCTGTCTGCCTGTTTATCTCTTATTCTGCCAGTAACATTATATCAACTCACTCTGTCTGCCTGTTTGTCTCTTATTCTGCCAGTAACATTATATCAACTCACTCTGTCTGCCTGTTTGTCTCTTATTCTGCCAGTAACATTATATCAACTCACTCTGTCTGCCTGTTTGTCTCTTATTCTGCCAGTAACATTATATCAACTCACTCTGTCTGCCTGTTTGTCTCTTATTCTGCCAGTAACATTATATCAACTCACTCTGTCTGCCTGTTTGTCTCTTATTCTGCCAGTAACATTATATCAACTCACTCTGTCTGCCTGTTTGTCTCTTATTCTGCCAGTAACATTATATCAACTCACTCTGTCTGCCTGTTTGTCTCTTATTCTGCCAGTAACATTATATAAACTCACTCTGTCTGCCTGTTTGTCTCTTATTCTGCCAGTAACATTATATCAACTCACTCTGTCTGTCTGTTTGTCTCTTATTCTGCCAGTAACATTATATCAACTCACTCTCTCTGCCTGTTTGTCTCTTATTCTGCCAGTAACATTATATCAACTCACTCTGTCTGCCTGTTTGTCTCTTATTCTGCCAGTAACATTATATCAACTCACTCTGTCTGCCTGTTTGTCTCTTATTCTGCCAGTAACATTATATCAACTCACTCTGTCTGTTTGTCTCTTATTCTGCCAGTAACATTATATAAACTCACTCTGTCTGCCTGTTTGTCTCTTATTCTGCCAGTAACATTATATCAACTCACTCTGTCTGTTTGTCTCTTATTCTGCCAGTAACATTATATCAACTCACTCTGTCTGCCTGTTTGTCTCTTATTCTGCCAGTAACATTATATCAACTCACTCTGTCTGTCTGTTTGTCTCTTATTCTGCCAGTAACATTATATCAACTCACTCTGTCTGTTTGTCTCTTATTCTGCCAGTAACATTATATCAACTCACTCTGTCTGCCTGTTTGTCTCTTATTCTGCCAGTAACATTATATCAACTCACTCTGTCTGCCTGTTTGTCTCTTATTCTGCCAGTAACATTATATCAACTCACTCTGTCTGCCTGTTTGGGTGGAAACTTGTACACGTTATTTAATCCATTTCCCATTCTCAGATCAAGTTGAAACAATGCACAATTATTCATTGTCGATAATAACACAGGAATCAATTTAAATAATTTACCACTTACTTATTCATTTGATGATTACATATTAGTTATATACATTGTATTTTAGTTATTCAATAAGTGGTAATTAGTTAGAATTTGTTTTACATAGAAAAAGAAAGATAAATGTTACGCTGTAGAGAGATGACAGTAATTGTGCGGTCCTTTCCCCTATATAAGTCTTGTTTTTACGAAAGTATTTTTTATTTTCGCATACATATTTATGTCATGTAAAGTTACGTATCAAATGTTTTATCTAAACCAGTTCAAAAGGACAATAAAATAAGATTCGAACGATATCAACGAAAATGCATTTTGTATTCAAAATGTGTATGTGTGGTTTACTTAAAATTAAAAAAAACAAATTTTCACCCCTAAAAGTCTGATAATGATAATAATGGTATTTTTTTAAAAAAGAGTCATTGCTGTAAATGCAGTGTCTTTATTTTTAATAACAAAGAGTTTGTGTGACATAATGCTTGGTTACAACTGACTAACTTCAGCTGTTAAGCTTGGTCAGAATTTTGTGTCCAGTGACCATCGGAAATGTTCTCCAGTTGCATATTTCTCAATGTATTGGCTTCCAGTAGTTATCATTTGGGTTGGCATATCAATAATCATATTTTATAATAAAAAGAAAAGTGTGGGTTTTTTTTCGTTTTTTTTTCAGATTGCTTTTCTTAGGAGCACAGCAAGAATGGTAAAATACTTGAAATAAGCTTTACAAAGGATTGAAAACATGATGCTAGTTGATTGTCACTTCCAACGTCTGTAATGTACCGTTTGGCATTTCTTTTCTTAGCATCGGGAAAATCTCTCTCAAGGTTGTTCTATATTTAGAACTCATCCTATAATACAGAAGTATGTTAATGCTTGAGTTGACGGCGTGGAAGAGGAAACAGAAGGACCAGACAGCGTGGAACACGTTGGCCTGTTTGCCCGTGATGCCGAAATCTGGGATGAAGGACGTCGTGATGGAGCAGGTCACTCCTGGTGTGTAGCAGACGATGAGGACAACGGCCACCACGATGATCATTCCAACCGTCTTGCTTTCGCGGCTGGACAGGGCCTCCTGCTGGTTTTTGTTGGAAGTGACTCCACGCCTCCACTTCGACTTCCGTTTCAGATTGATGGCCAGGATTCCAGTGAAGAGGACAACCAGAACGAATGCAATTATTGCCAGGGAAGCCTGAAAGCGATTAATGATGCCTTCGATGATAAGCTTGTTTGAATAGAAGGAGACGCCCAGCGTAGTCTTGTTCTGACTTGGATTGAAGTTCCAACTGAAGTATGCTGAAGAGTAGAGCGGCAAGAATGACGATACGTTCAGAAAAAAAATAAATAAAAGTATGACAGCAGTCCTCTCAAAAGTAACAATGCGTTGTATTTTCAGGGGCGTCAACACAGACAGGCACCTCTCGGCTGTAATGTACATGGTAATCCAACTTGTTATGCGTACCATGATGACATTAGGCCAGCCAGCGGTCAGGTACTGGATCTCCATAAAGTTAACCGGGAGATCTGCCAGATCTAGATACGGGTCTAGGCAGAAGTTGTGCCAGATTTGAAAGAGGAGCCCGAACAGATCAGAGAACGACATGGCACAGAGGCTCAAGTTGACTGACTTACGCAGACCCTGCTTCAGAAATACAGAGATGTTGATGCAGTTACCCACAATGCCAAATAGACAGATGCACGTGCTGACGATCACGTGGTTGACTAAGATAAACAATGACCTGGCATAGTCTCCCAATAATTCACCACTACTTGTGGTCTGGTTAAATGAACTTCTATTGTCGTATGCAAACACTTGATTGGAGTCGTTCCGCGTATCTAAGTAAAAATTCATTTTTGTTAAGGCTTTAATTTTTTTACAATAACATAATATTAGTACGATTTAATGCATTATCAGACTTAGGATGTATATGCTTAGTCCAATAGTAATGTAGCCCACATTGGTTTTCTGCCTTAATATCTTTATATGTATTTTATTTAATGTAAAAATATAGGTTTTTAAGGAGACTATACTTCTTGCATTTTATTAAAGGAACTTTTTAAACAATCCCAGCTTTCTGTATTTCTTTCCTATAATATTTTTCTATTTTTTAATAGAATATGTTTCTGTTTTTTTTTAAGCACCCAGTTTTTCATAAATATTCTAATTGTAATATGTATCTAATGCGTTTTATAAGAAAGCGTTCACGGTTGATTAGCCTATTTGACACGACATTAACGACTTTTTAAACATCAATAATAGCCTGAAAACATTTACGAGACATTCGAGTTGTGAGTGTGACAAGAGTTCATTGCTAAATTAAGTTACGCATGACATCATCAGGTAATTTCCCCACTTCTATTAGTATTTAGCTTATAGCTATACATAGCAACAGCCACGGGTCATCTCAAAATTAATTACCTCTTCCTGCATGCCGAATAATTGGCGTTCATTTTCTAAGTGTCAATAGAGTTTTGTGTATAGATCGAGTTTTGTCATCAAAGGCTCCAGGAAACTAATGACTACAAAATGATGTCAAACTTTTTTTGTCAACTTTTCTTTGATTTCAGTATTGCCAACTGGGAAGGGGGGGGGGGGGACTGATGGTTAGGAAAAAAAAAACTTATCGATAGAAAGTGTAGACATTAGCTCAAGGGTAGATTTGATAGTTCGATACAGGCACTATAGTAGAAAAACAAGCCACATGTAATAGAAATTGTAAAGTGTATAGAGTATAGAGATAGATTTATATGGAATGTTCTCTTTCCGCTGTCTACGTCTGTCCTCGGAAGTGGAGTTTCTTTTGGCCTCGAATGTGTATCCTCTCGGTCTTTGTAAGAAACCTAGATTAACATGACCGACTACCTGCAGACAACGTTAATGTCTGCGTTGGTTGTAGCAAAATATGTAGGTCACAGCTAGGACTGCGTAGCCACGTGAAATACTGCCCTTCTAGATCTACTTTATATCTAGGATCTAGATGTAGGCCTAATCTATAATAGATCTACGTAACCAAGCTTTTTAAAAGACCAGAGGTGCGGTGGCTAAGTGGTAAAGTGCTTGGCTTCCGAACCGGCTCGAATGCTAGTGAAGACTGGAATTTTTAATTTCGGGATCTTGGGGCTCCTTTGGGTCACCCAGCTATAATGGGTACCTGACACTAGTTGGGGAAAAGTAAAGGTGGTTGGTCGTTTTGCTGGCCACATGACACCCTCGTTAACCGTGAACCAGAGAAACAGATGACCTTTACATCATCTGCCCTATAGATCACAAGGTCTGAAAGGGGAGCTTTATTATTTTTTTTTTGAAAGGCCATTAGAACCAGACTTAGAAGACGATTTGCAAACTGATCAGGAACATAAATTTATGAAACTCTTGAATCAATAAAACCTTACATTCAGAAATTCACGAAAAAGCGACCTTCCTTTCAAGAACGCGATTGTCCAGCGGTTCTCAACCTTTTAAGCTCGGTGACCCCTCTTTACAATCCCACACTCTGCCGCAACCCCCCCACCTCCCCCGCTCAGACACACATCAATAGAAACTAGACAAAACTATCCATTGTTTCGATGGTCACAGGCGACCCCTGGCAAATCGTCAATCGACCCCCCAAGGGGCTCGCGACCCACAAGTTGAGAACCCCTGCGATAGTCCATTCAAAAACCGATTATTGATCTAGATCTAAATCAAGTTCTCTAACCGGAGTTACATTTATTTATTTTGGCTTAGAAAAAGTATAACGCCCCAGGAGCTGAAAGTCTTTTCTCAGCGATATACATCAACTTCTAGCCAACCTTAAATATGTTTTTGAGATTAGCGCCAGGATCCACATTCCATCCTCCATGAAGTTGTAACTTGAATAGAGGTATTTTAAAAAGGTTTTAATTTTTTTTTCATACTTTATGAAGCTGATGGTGTATTATTTCTCATTCTTTTTTTTCTTTCTTTCTATGGTTTATTTTTGCATAGAATCATTCTAGTCGGCTTACACAAATCAAGTTCGTCTATGACTTTTGCATAAGCCGGTTCACCAAATGTTCACGTGCCTCTACCTATTTATCCTATTCTTCACTGAATACAAAGAAGCATTTGATTGGAGTGCGGGAATTCCCGCTAGTATCGTAATTAAAATACAATAAACGCAATCCTAATTGAATCTTAGGTCAATTCACTGTGTGACCAAATAGGTATTCTTTTATATTCTTTTGTATATATATATATTTATAAAACTGTCAAATATCTAGGAAAATCGTTTAAGTCAGTTCTTTGAAATACAGGTCTCTCGTGTATCTTGTAAGCTCTTGTGTATCTTGTGAGCTCTTGCGTATCTTGTGAGCTCTTGTGTATCTTGTGAGCTCTTGCGTATCTTGTAAGCTCTTGTGTATCTTGTAAGCTCTTGTGTATCTTGTGAGCTCTTGTGTATCTTGTAAGCTCTTGTGTATCTTGTGAGCTCTTGTGTATCTTGTAAGCTCTTGTGTATCTTGTGAGCTCTTGTGTATCTTGTGAGCTCTTTTGTATCTTGTAAGCTCTTGTGTATCTTGTGAGCTCTGTATCGTTCGATTCATTTTCTTGAAGAACAGTCCGACATCTTGCATTGTCCTGTAGAGTTTAATTTTCATTTTATTTTAAATGTTAATCTGTTCTATATTTATGTAACATATTGATGTAATTATCTTCTGATTTGAAGTAACATCTGTATTACATAGGATAGATGGTTATTCCGCTGTTGATTTCCTTTGCGTAGTTTACATATGTGATGTTTTGGTAACTAAACGTAGTCCTTGCCACTTAGTGAGTAGCTTGTTCTTTCTATCTGGGAATAACAAACTGGGTGTTGTCAAGGGAATGTAAGGCGAGATTAAATGTTAGTTTGATATTTTGGTATAATTGTTATATTCCCTTGTTATGAATGCAAAGTGTTGCACGTGTTGTGAACTGAGTGATTAAGTATTCGTTGAATGTGCGAGAGAGTGTGTTAGGTCACTAAGGTCTTGCTCCCCGTCCAGGAAGGTTGGACGTTTACTTCCTGGACTGGTGTTTGTTTATTAATATTAATATTTATTGTGCTTTATTTGAGCTATATTGGATATTAAAATATCACTGTTATAGTCTATGAGATCTGAAGATCGAGTCGATGTGTATTGAAGTATAATTGTTCTTAGTTGCAATATTTAAGAATTGAAGAATTTAAGAATCAAGTAATATTTGTTCGTATAAGTGAAACCCCTAGTGAGCCAAGTTAAGAAACACAAGAACAAGAGCCAAGCAGTATATATAATTAGAACCCCTGACAAGTGTATCTTCAGGTTTCAAAATTCCCAATGTTCTGTTTTCCTTGATTCATAGTGTAGTTTCGTTACCTTCGGCTGTTTCTCGTTGAGCTTTTCTAGAAATACGTGAATAACAAGATCGACACGTTGCTGTTATCGATCGTTGGCTTGCACAGCCAAACTGCTGGTAGACAACTAAACCGCTGTAGGGGTATTATAATTTTAACTAATAAAATTAGCATCACTTTAGCAGCTTCTTTGTGAGCAATACGAAATATAGTTTTTATTATAATATAGACAAAAGAAAGTTGATATATGAGATAAAATAATAGTAATTATAGCTTTAATATTGCGCCACTTTTATGCTTATAGCATGCTCAGAGCGCTACGGCCATATCTCATTTGTGGACCAGGGGAGGGGAGGGGGGTATTTGGGAGAAGGTTTTCCGTGCTGCCTGTTGGCGCTCAGAAAACAAAACTCTGCTCGAGTCGGATGTCGAGCCTCGAGCCCCCTTCATAGGTAGTCAAGCGTACTTAGCCTCTCAAATGTACTAGATTTTAGTACTAATATTTTTTTAACAAAATATATTTTTTAAACAAAATCTAAAAAACACTGCAACAACAAAACCTTTAAGTCTGGAGTAGTCTGTCCTAAGACCGCTGACGACAATGCATCATTCACAGTCAATCGCTAACCTCTTCCCACCGTCACCATAGAAACACACACACACACTCTAAAACACACATTTGTTTTTTGTTTCTGTTTCGGGAAACATATTTTATTTGTTTTAGTTTCGGGAAACATATTTTATTTGTTTCTGTTACGGGAAACATATTTTATTTGTTTCTGTTACGGGAAACATATTTTATTTGTTTCTGTTTCGGGAAACATATTTTATTTGTTTTAGTTTCGGGAAACATATTTTATTTGTTTCTGTTTCGGGAAACATATTTTATTTGTTTCTGTTTCGGGGAACATATTTTATTTGTTTCTGTTTCGGGAAACATATTTTATTTGTTTCTGTTTCGGGAAACATATTTTATTTGTTTCTGTTTCGGGAAACATATTTTATTTGTTTCTATCTGTAATGGAGATGACGTGGATTTCAGGTAGAAACTTGTGTTCCTTTCAAACAGGTCGTTTGAGCTAGAAAGCTGGTAAATAATGAATATATATTTATAGCTTTTATATAGCGCTACTTTCATGCTTAAAGCATGAAGCATGCTCAGAGCGCTTTGGTCTAATCTCATTTGTGGACCAGTGGGGGGGTAGGGGGGTATCTAGGAGTTGGTTTTCCGTGCTGCCTTTAGAATCTGCCCGAGTCGAGCCCCCTTCTAGGTGGCCAAGCCAAGCTAAGTTCAAGCGCACTTAGCCTCTCGACCACGAATTTTATTTTGAAATGTCCTATTTTTGTGGCTTAGTGCTTGATCTATTTACTATCTACCTGGAGACTTGAGTTCGATTTGATCAGAGCGCAAATAGAGTAGTAAGTTTTAGTGGTAACTTCATTGAATGAAAGCAACAATACATAAATTAATCATGTTTATTCAATTACTAATTGTTTGTTTGCAGCTTTCGTCAGTTCAGAAAGGGCAAACTATCAATAGCAATATCTGGGTATTTCATAAGTCCTAAAATATCTTGACTGTTGCCATGAAAGGAAAGGGTTGAAAAAAACAACATTCTATGATTTCATCAGCTTTAATTTATTTCCTTTCTTAAAATGTTCAGAAACAGCTTTGCAACGTTTTCTTCTACTCCCTCTGGCTACCTCCCTTCCTCCTTTCTCTGTCTCTCACTCTCTCTATCTCGCAATTCAGTTAGAAGGGAAAAAATAACTCTGACGCAATCTTTCTCAATCTCTCGCAATTCGGTTAGAAGGGAAATAAACTCTGACGCAATCTTTCTCAATCTCTCGCAATTCGGTTAGAAGGAAAAAATAACTCTGACGCAATCTTTCTCAATCTCTCGCAATTCAGTTAGAAGGAAAAAATAACTCTGACGCAATCTTTTTCAATCTCTCGCTCTCTCTCGCAATTCAGTTAGAAGGAAATAAAATAACTGACGCAATCTTTCTCCATCTCTCGCTCTCTCTCTCTCGCAATTCAGTTAGAAGAAAAAAATATTTCTGACGCAATCTTTCTCCATCTCTCGCTCTCTCTCTCTCTCTCTCGCAATTCAGTTAGAAGTAAAATAGATTTCTGACGCAATCTTTCTTCGTCTCTCTTTTTGTGAAAAGTTTCAACCTCATCCAATAATCGGAAGTGGTAGAAATTATGATTACAAGATTACACCCAGAGTTGATATAAAGCTTTGTTAAAAATAACAAAAACAAAAACAAAAAACTGACACATTCGCCAGATGAGCGATTCAGTGTTGATAGTACCTTTCAGTGTCTTAGGTCCGGCATTTCAAATGGTCGGCCCGAGGACGACTTGCTATTTGATTTGTTGGTACTTGTGCGGCCCATAGAACCAAAAAAAAGATAACGCTAAAGGTCAATAAAATTTTAATATATTCACTATGCAAAAAAGACAACAAAACAAAACAAAACAAAACAAACAAAACAAAACAAAACAAACAAACAAAAAAAAAAACAACAACACCATAAAAAAAATGAATAGGTTAATATTTCTAAGCAAATAAAAGGCTCGCTTTTCTGTATTAAATTTTTCAAAAATTTTTCAATCGTTTTAAAACCAATATTGAAACTAAAATATGTGTCTCAGTGTAGGCCTGTATTTAAAACTTTTAAGCTTTGCATAAATTCATTCAATGATTTTACTCGCAATAACTTTGTTAAAAGCATTAAACACTCCAATGAAGGCCTGGAAATTGAGTGGCATTAATATGCTATGGAGAAACTCGAATAGAGGTTCACAAAACTGTTCATAAAATGAAAAGTCCATCGTTGTTAGACAATGATTATCATTTGCTTCATCCGGAGAGTTAAAGGCTTTATGCCTCCTTGTGTGGCTGGTGAGACTTATGTGAGCCGGAATGTTCGACTGGACACTGGGCAGGTTATTCCAGCCGGAGCTAATGTCAGTCGCCTTGACTCTTTTATCTGACGCCTTTTTTTTGTGCCAGCGCTGTTCACTTGAACTCTGCAATTTGTGCACCAGTTTTTTTCCAGCTTGACGCCATGATGCTCTGTCATCTGCTTCCATCTTCCAGCTGGTAGGCTTAATGTTGAAGGCTTCCAGAGAAGCTTTGAGTTAATACTTGACTCGTTTTCTTTCTCCACCTTATGATTGCTTCCCTTTTTTTTTATAGTCCATAAATTGGTCTCTAAGGGATGCGGGAATCTTCTATTTGTTTTAGATGTGGCCTGCTCATCGCAGCTGAGACTGCATGAGGATTATGCTGATGATAATCTACTTCTTAGTCCAAGTCTCACGTAGGGTGACGAGGGATGCCAGCGGGCAGATTATAAAGCTATGAACCCGGGACAATCTAGACGACCGATCGACAGTTTACATGCACGACGAGGCAGCCATCCAAAATAAATTGAGAGCCGAGATAGATAGATGGATAGATAGATAGGTAACTTTATAGATCTTTATTTATATATACATTTAATTATATTACAACCTATATAAATAAAAGTAGATTACTTCTCCTATAAGGAAGCGAAAGCCACCTTAACCCTCACTATTTGTAGACGGGAGTGTCTCTCCAGAATAGGGCTCCACAGCCACAAGAGGAAGTGGGCGAGATGAACCGTAGTCGTTTTACGACTGAAGGAGGTCCATGAAAGGTTAATGAATAATTGATTACAAACATAACATTTAAATGTATATAATTTATATCAAAACCAACCAGAGCTAGAGATCTACTTTTTCTTCAGACACGCGGAAGCATTTTTTAAAGTCTCAAATTTTAGCCTTTTTGCCCTTCAACATCGGGAAAGTCTCTAGAAGTGTAGATCTATATTTAGAACTCATTCTGTAGTAGACTAAGACGTTGATGCTTGCGTTGATAGAGTTGAACAGGAAGCAGAAAGACCAGGTCACGTGGTACACGTTTTCCTGCTTCGCATAAAAACTAAAATCAGGGTCGAAGATCTCCAGGAAGGCACAGACAACACCAGGGGTGTAGCAGATAATTAGCACCGTGGCTACCATTATGACCAGCACCATAGTTTTGTTCTCGCGGCTGGACAACACATCCTGTTGGCTCTTGTTAGAGACGACATTCTTTCTCCACCTGGATTTCCTCCTTAGACTGACCACAAGGATGGCCGTGTTCATGACGACCACAACAAACGCGATGATGGACAGGTAGAAATGAGACAAGTTTAGAAAGAAGACGATCATCTCCTCCCCGGCCCGGACCCCAATGGCCAACTTTGTGTTGTTCAACGCTGGGTAGAAGATGAAACTCAAGTAGTCATAGGCGTAACGAGGCAGGAAGAAAGCCAAGTTTATACTGTAGCATACGAGAAGAATGACCACGCTTCTTTCAAACGTGACGATGCGTCTGACGTTCAGAGGCGTCAACACGCTGAGGCACCGCTCAGCTGTGATGAACATGGTGACCCAACCAGTGATCCGCGTCATGACAACGTTTGGACATCCGCCTGTCAGGACCTGCACCTCTAAGAAATCAACGGGTAGGTCAAGCTGTTCCAAGAAAGGATTAAGACAAAAGTTGTGCCAGACCTGGAAGATGAGACCTATCAGGTCTGACAGCGACATGGCACACAGACTCAAGTTCACGGACGTTCTCAATCCTTGTTTTAGAAACACTGTTATGTTAAGGCAGTTACCCACAATTCCAAAGACACATACACACATATCAAGGATGACGTGATTGACGAATATAATTACAAGTCTGGCAAAGTCGCTAATGAGTTCGTCTTCTGAGTCCATCTCGTCCACTTCCTGGTCAGTGTCACCGATACAGACCGAAGTGTTGGACAACGTCCATATCAGAACAAAGTTATCAGAACAGACCATACCCACTTATTGCTAGAGGCTTGTAAATCTTTTCAGTTCTACCATTGGGTCTTATGTGTCAACCAAATCATTTATAAAGCTAACACGTTTTTTCTCCAATTACTATAGCGTCAACACAAGACTAACCCAACACAAGACCAACCCAACACAAGACTAACACCACACAAGACTAACACAACACATGATGACTAACACAACACAAGACTAACACAACACACGACTAACACAACACAAGACTAACCCAACACAAGACTAACACAACACACGACTAACACAACACACAACTAACACAACACATGACTAACACAACACAAGACTAACACAACACAAGACTAACACAACACGCGACTAACACAACACAAGACTAACCCAACACAAGACTAACACAACACACGACTAACACAACACACGACTAACACAAAACATGACTAGCACAACACAAGACTAATACAACACGGACTATCACAACACAAGACTAACACAACACAAGACTAACACAACACAAGACTAACACAACACAAGACTAACACAACACAAGACTAACCCAACACAAAACTAACACAACACAAGACACAATATTATTCTTGAAGTAAACAGAGTCTGCAGAATCATTGAAGCTTTGAATTTTATGCATTCATGAATCATTGTCTTCTTCAATAAAACAAATGTATAGACCTAAGTGTTTTTTTTATTGTTATAGCCCTAGGATGGTTAATAAATAAGCTTCAATGGCACTCCACGGGCAATAATTACAATGAATTCAGGACTTCTCCTTTTGTAATGTATATATAGTTATTTATTAATCGTCGAAATTCTGTATGTTATTATGATTTCGTTTTTTTCATTAAGTGAGTCTCACACATATTGATGTAACTAAACATTGGCCTAATTTTGTTATCTATTTGTATATTTAAAACTTTACTTATACGTAAACACGTTTCCCTCGTAATTTTAAACTAATTATATTTTTAGAACAGCTAATTTAAACCTCTATGATGTGTTTATGGAAATAGCAATTTGAACGGAGATAATGATTGCTTAGGCTTTGACACACGTTGCCATGTTTGTAATTCAAAACTCGGCATTTCGATAATGCCGTTCTCTATAACAAGGTGGTATCATTCTTCTTTTCCAAATGCTCAAAGATAATTAGATATTCAGTATTAAGATTTCAAATCACAGTTATTATAAACATGACGCTAAAAGTGAGGAACTGGGCATGCGCAAAGAGATAGTTGCGTCACAGATACCAATTAATTTGAATGGAACACATAGAAACTGTTCATAATACATAGAAACATTTTAAGAGAGATAACTTGAATGATGAGATATAGCAGAATTAAATACATTTCAATGTCTCATCCAATTAATATATAGCTAGCCATCACAGATAGAATCATAAGTTTTTGCTGTGAATTAGATTAATGTGTCCCTAGCAAGCCATCACAGATATCATCATATGCCTGAGCCAGGAAAAATATGTAGGTCGAACCTGTGGCTGTCCACAGGAATTACTGCATTCCTCATTAATCTTTGGACTCAAAGACAAGCCTTTATATTATTAAAGAATTTCAACAATTTCTACAAGGTTTATTTTATGAAAATGAACAATTATTGTTTAAATAGAATCAAGTAACGTCTCAACTACACTCGAACAATGATTGTGTATCTATTACTTATAGTCATGTACAGTTACCTCAATGTTTCACTGACATTTCCTGACATGGTCCTTGGCTTCTTTTGTGTCAAGAGACAGTGGTTGTGCCCCAATGATTCTTTTCAATTGGGTATACCCAGACTTGAGATGAAGTGACCATGAGCCTTGGTACAGCTTTTGATCTAACCGACGTGATGTAAAAGAAAATGCTGGGCCTATAATTAGTCACCAAATCAGCTGGACAGACAGCAGGAAACATTTAAATAATTTCATTACCCTAGAGGCTCAGTGGCTGAGCGGTAAAGCGCTTGGCTTCCTGGGTTCGAATCCTGGTGAAGACGGATTTTTAATTTCGGGATCTTCAGGCGCCTCTGAGTCTACCCAGCTCTAATGGGTACCTGACAGTAGTTAGGGAAAAGTAAACCGTAGGCCACAGTGTCACGTATTACGAATTGAATTCTAATTTTTAAAATGGCTTGCCTAGGGGAACGTGACAATAGAAAAGGAGTTGTGTCACTTATCTTAAGTCTGAATTTAATCAAAGACTTACAATGAATAACAAAAAAAAAAATGACACAAGAAATCGGAAGGTAAACTATCAACTTAATGTTTAATCAAATATAAAGTTACAAGAAAGAAAAATAAACATTTACTCAATACAGAATTGATGTGTTGACCAAAACCCTTTTACAAAAATGACATGTAAAAATATTACAATACAAGAGTTTGAAAATGTAATTACAAATACAAGCAAGCAAGGCCTTACATAAAAAAATATTAACTTACACGATCAAGTGGTTAACCACGCACGGGTCACGCAATGTCTCCGCTATTCTGTCTCACGGCTGTCTCCGTATGTCTGTCCGTCAACGTTACGCGAGCGGTCTTATATAATCTACCGCGCGTCGATCTCTCGTAATTTCTAGAAAGTCATCAACACCCAGATCTAGAACGCTCTTCAAAGAGGCAGAAAAAAAAAACACCCTCCTTTCAACCAGAGGTACACACACAGGTCAAGGACCGGTCACTGTCTGTGTGGCTTGACGAATAAAAAAAAAACTTATTACACAAGGGGCAGACAACCTACCCGTCTCTTGACCGCAACAGGTCAAAGAAAGAAAAAAAAAAACGCCTAGATACGTAACACCTCCCTCCTAAAAATAAAAAGTTTACATTTCAACGAAATGGAAATCTTTTTAGAATTACAAAAAATATTTACATTACAGAATGTATTTATCATGATATATATATATAAAAATATACATCAAAATACTTTTTACAATCTAGATAAGGCATCGGCGATAACATTTTCGCTGCCTTTTATGTGTTTAAGATCTAGGTTGTACTCTTGTAAAAATAAACTCCACCTGAGAAGTCGTTGGTTCTTGCCAGACATTTTGTGGATAAATGTAAGGGGATTGTGGTCAGTAAATACAACCAGTGGCCATCTGGACCCACTGATATAAAAATCAAAGTGTTGTATAGAAAGAATCAACCCAAGACATTCTTTTTCCACAGTAGAATAATTTCTTTGATGTCTATTAAATTTCTTGGAAAAGAAACAAATAGGATGCTCTACTTGGAAATTATCTTCTTGGTAAAGGACTGACCCAACACCTGTGTCACTGGCGTCAATAGTTAACCTAAAAGGTTTTCCGAAGTCAGGAGCCATCAAAATGGGAGAGCTAGATAATATCTGCTTGATCTGGTTAAAGGCTTTCTGACATTCATCCGTCCAAGTAAATCGGACGTTCTTTCTCAGGAGGTTTGTTAAAGGACTGGCAATGACAGAAAAATTTTCGCAAAATTTTCTATAATATCCAGACATTCCAAAAAATCTTCGGAGTTGTTTCCGGTCAGCAGGGATAGGGAAAGCTTGGATAGCTTCTACTTTGGCCATTACAGGTTTCACCTGGCCTTGTCCTACAATATGGCCTAAGTATTGGATGGAAGCCTGGCAAAAATCACTCTTACTCAGGTTTACAGTAATTTTTGCATGTAACAGTTTAGTAAAAAGACAATGCAGTTGTTTACAATGGCTAGAAAAATCTTGGCTAAAAATTACTACATCGTCTATGTATGCGTGGCAATTCTCCATGTCAGCAAGCAGGGCATTTATCATTCTCTGGAAAGTGGCAGGAGCATTCTTCATGCCAAATGGCATCACTTTGTATTGGTACAGACCATCAGGGGTGACAAAGGCGGAGATTTCCTTTGCCCTATCAGTCAGGGGAACCTGCCAATAACCTGAAAGTAGGTCTATTTTGGTGATGTACTTAGCGTCACCAATACGATCTATGAGATCGTCTATCCTAGGGATAGGAAACGAATCGGTCTTTGTGACAGCATTTACCTTACGGTAGTCTGTACAAAAACGATAAGTCTTGTCCTGTTTAGGTATCAAGACACATGGGGAGCTCCAGCTACTGGAACTTGGTTCAATGAGGTCATTTTCAAGCATATACTTGATTTCTGACCTAAGTATAGCAAGTTTTTCAGGGTTGACCCTGTAAGGATGCTGCTTGACTGGAGTAGCCTCGCCAACATCTACATCATGCATTATAACATTAGTCTGTTTTGGTACATCAGAAAAAATGTCATTAAATTCATTAATGAGCTTCATGATAACTGGCCGTTCTGTCGAAGACAGATGAGACAGTTTTACATCCAAATTCTGTAATACAACAGAATTAGGTATTTTGTATTGTCCAAATTTCTCCTTTACAATATCATCATCAATAGGAGAAACATGGCTATTTGAACAACTTTTGACTGTATTTAAAACACAATTACTCTTCTCTGAGTGATCTGGCCGAGATACATAAGGCTTCAGCATGTTTATATGACATAACTGAGTCTTTTTCCTACGGTCAGGGGTTTTTGATTGTGTAATTGAGGTCACTAATTTTGGTCTCAATTTCATAGGGACCAAAATATCTGGCTTGCAAGGGTTGACCTGGTATGGGCAAAAATACAAGCACCTTATCCCCGGGAGAAAATTCTCTAACACGGGCCTTTCTATCATACCAGCGTTTCATGCTGGATTGGGTGTTTTGTAAGTTATTTTTGGCCAGAACACAAGCATCATAAAGTCTAGTTTTAAACTTAATTACATAGTCTAAAAGTCCTTCAGTGGCTGTTGGTGACAACAAAGTCTCTTTTATACATTTCAAGGGACCGCGCACCGAATGGCCAAAGACTAAGTCAAAAGGGCTGAATCCCAACGATTCCTGGACGGATTCACGGGTTGCAAACAGCAGCATGTGGATTCCTTCGTCCCAGTCTTTTTCGTGCTCAAAGCAATAGGTTCGGATCATGTTCTTGAGAGTCTGATGGAATCGCTCAAGAGCGCCTTGCGACTCGGCATGATACGCACTCGACATGCAGTGTTTTGATGCCCAACTGAGTCATGACTTGCTTGAAAAGATTGGCCGTGAAATTCGTTCCTTGGTCCGATTGGATGGACTTTGGTAGACCAAATAGAGTAAAGAACTTGATTAAGGCCTTCACAATGTTTGATGCTTTTATGTTCCTTAGAGGAATAGCTTCAGGAAAACGAGTTGAAGCACACATAAGGGTCAACAGGTATTGGTTGCCAGCTTTTGTCCTTGGGAGAGGACCAACACAGTCAATAAGTACTCTGCTGAAAGGTTCTTCAAAGGCTGGAATCGGCTTCAGAGGAGCAACAGGGATCTTTTGATTTGGCTTGCCAACCATCTGACAGGCATGACATGATCGGCAGTACTGGATGACATCTTTCTTCAAACATGGCCAGAAGAAGTGTGTCATAATCTTGTGGTATGTCTTGTGGATGCCGAGATGACCTGACATTGGTGTGTCATGAGCCAGATTCATGATGTACGCTCGGTATCTTTCTGGTAACACGATTTGATGGCATATTCTCCATTCTTCTTCGTTGGATGCGTCTGGAGGTTTCCATTTCCTGAAGAGCATATCATCTTGGATGTAGTAGCACGTTGATGCTAGCTCTGCCTCTTGTGATGTCATTGCGGTTTCTCTGAGTTTGGCGAGCTCTGGATCCTTCTTTTGGTCCTCAATCAACTGTTTTCGAGTTGATGCCGGCTTTTCAGAATTTGGCGTTGGTTCTTCTTCAAGAGAAGCAAAGAATGTGGTGCTCAAGTCCACATCATCGTGGTTACTGTTGGCTTTGATGACGTTCTCTTCTTGAGATGCTTTCAACCTCATTGCCCTTGTTACTGCACACGCTGGATATAACTCTAGGTCTTCCTCGGGTTGTAGCAGATAAGTCGGGTGTTTGAGTGACGATGGGTTCGGCTATCACCTTTCCACCTGCTAAGTCATTGCCTAACAGCAACGAGATGCCTTCCAATGGTAATGTTGGTCGGACACCTACAACAACCGGTCCAGTAATGAGATTTGACTTTATGTCAATTAGATGTAGAGGCACATCTATACATCCAAGCTCTACGCCTCGTAACAGGATGCTCTTCCCAGTCGATGATGATTTAGACAAGGGCAAGATACCCTCTAAAAGTAACGATTGTGAGGCACCTGTGTCTCTCAAAATGGTGATAGGTCGTAGACTTGTAGAATCACCGGGTAGTGATACAAATCCTTCCGAAATGAAAGGCTTAAAATCCTCTAATAAAACATCAATTTTGGTTGATGCAGACTGGACTTGGGTCGAACTCTCGCTGGAGTCATTGACATCTCTAGGAGACGCAGTGGAGAAACTCTTTCTTGAGTCAGTAGAACATCTTGTGGATGTATTTGGAGAACTCTTGATGGAGTCATTGGAACATCGGGGTGATGTCTTATGGGAACTCTTGATAGAGTCATGGGAACATCGGGATGATGTATTATGGGAACTCTGGATAGAGTCATTGAAACATCGGGGTGATGTCTTATGGGAACTCTTGATAGAGTCATGGGAACATCGGGATGATGTATTATGGGAACTCTGGATAGAGTCATTGGAACATCGGGGTGATGTATTATGGGAACTCTGGATAGAGTCATGGGAACATCGGGGGTGATGTATTATGGGAACTCTGGATAGAGTCATTGGAACATCGATGTGATGTATTTGAAAAACTCTTGTTTGAGTCATTGGAACATCGGCTTGATGTATTTGAAAAACTCTTGGTTGAGTCATTGGAACATCGTAAAGATGAATTTGAAGAACTCGC
The DNA here is from genome assembly GCA_036873155.1 of Biomphalaria sudanica. NCBI lineage: Eukaryota > Metazoa > Mollusca > Gastropoda > Planorbidae > Biomphalaria > Biomphalaria sudanica. The sequence goes on along the minus strand of JAZGLO010005560.1, from coordinate 2,095 downwards.
TGTTGAGTCATTTGAACACCGTGGAGACATTTTCGGAGAGTCTTGTACAGTCAATACATTTGAAACAGGTGGTGTCGAGGTATTCTTGATATGACTTGAGGATGAGGGAGTAAACCTCGACGACCACTGTACTGTGCAAGCGCTGACTTTTGAAGGAGCTTTTTCGTTTCTCTTCTTCAATTTCCAGCAATCGTCAATTTTATGGCCTTCTCGTTTGCAGTAGGAACAAGTAGCTTTACTTGTAGTAGGTTTTCTGTCGTTTGTACTGCTGTTCTTGATGGAGTTGCTAGCAATGAACTCAGGCTGTTTGACTTGTTTTGGCTTGACATCCGTCGTATACTTGGCAAATTGATGTGATATTATATAATCGTCTGCCAACACTGCAGCCTTGTGCACATCTTCCTCGCCACGATCAGCTATATGCGTACGGACGTCCAGCCGCACACAACTCTTGAACTCTTCCATCAGCATTAGGTTCTTGAATTTTGCAAAGTCGGTGCCGATTTCCCTGGAAGTGAGCCATTTCTCAAAGCGTCGCTCCTTTTCCCGCAGGAATTCTACATGGGTTTGGCCATCCGATTTGCGACAATCCCTGAACTGCTTTCGGTAAGCTTCCGGAACAAGTTTCATATGCCTTAAGAATTAAGGCCTTAACAACATTATAATCTTTTTGTTGTTCAATGGTCAAAGAACAAAATACCTCTGCAGCTCTACCAGTCAAAACTGTTTGCAGCAAAGTGGGCCACAAAGTTTCAGGTACATTAAAATTTTTCACAGCAAGTTCAAATTGTGGAAAATAATTGTCAATTGTGGCTTCATTAAAGCGTGGAATTATTTTCAAAAATTTTATTGCTTCAGCAGTATGACTGGCAGGGGAAGAATCTGGTCTTACATTAGCAGCTAACTCTAATTTTTTTAACTCTATTTGTAATTTCATTTCCATTTCTTTCTGCTCTAATTCTTTTTGTTTAATTTCCTTCTGGGCTTCTATTTCCATTTCTTTCTGCTCTCTAGCCGCTGCAAGCTCTAATTCTTTTTGTTTAATTTCCTTCTGGGCTTCTATTTCCATTTGTTTTAATTTTATCTGAAGTTCTAAATCTGATTTACCCTCATCGGGTCTAAGGGTTTCTAAAAGGTCTTCAGAAAACACTTCCTCGTCTACATAATGGATTACAATGTTATCTCTGATTTCTTGTTTAAGGGCATTTGATTTTATTTTTAACCCTAAATGTTTAGAAATAAGGACCAGTTCCTTCCTAGTAAAAGCATCAAGCTCTTCCACAGAGGGATTTGAAAGAAAAACCTGAATATCCATGACTAACTAACAACTATTACAAGCAAAAAATGTATACAATGTAAATATACAGTACAAAATCAGTACAACAAAAAACCTTAAGAGAGTTTGGTCAATACTATTGATACTTTACTTCCGACTCTTTGAACAAACAAAAAAATTTTGTTAAAGTCAACTTCGCCTTTACAAAATTACTCAAGTAAGATGAAAATAGGTTCAGAAAAATATCCGGGACGAAAGCCCTCAAACTTCTTTTGTCACGTATTACGAATTGAATTCTAATTTTTAAAATGGCTTGCCTAGGGGAACGTGACAATAGAAAAGGAGTTGTGTCACTTATCTTAAGTCTGAATTTAATCAAAGACTTACAATGAATAACAAAAAAAAAAATGACACAAGAAATCGGAAGGTAAACTATCAACTTAATGTTTAATCAAATATAAAGTTACAAGAAAGAAAAATAAACATTTACTCAATACAGAATTGATGTGTTGACCAAAACCCTTTTACAAAAATGACATGTAAAAATATTACAATACAAGAGTTTGAAAATGTAATTACAAATACAAGCAAGCAAGGCCTTACATAAAAAAATATTAACTTACACGATCAAGTGGTTAACCACGCACGGGTCACGCAATGTCTCCGCTATTCTGTCTCACGGCTGTCTCCGTATGTCTGTCCGTCAACGTTACGCGAGCGGTCTTATATAATCTACCGCGCGTCGATCTCTCGTAATTTCTAGAAAGTCATCAACACCCAGATCTAGAACGCTCTTCAAAGAGGCAGAAAAAAAAAACA
>JAZGLO010005559.1:0-15887 GCA_036873155.1 Biomphalaria sudanica | reverse complement strand
ATTTTGATTTTGTAATTTATTTTGTTTATCTTTCAACTAGTCACTAGGGTCTAATATACAAATAAACTTAAGGTCAACTCAAAGATCTTAATAAAATGATGCTTTGTGCCTAAAACATTCTGAAGCTGACAAGCTTAAATTTTGTGTGAAACAAACAAAAAAACATGTACGAAACGGTTCAAGTTTCTAATTGAATGAAATGAAACTCATCTACGTTAAACGCCCATACAATGATAAGATTTAAATACAAAAAGTGTTTGAAAAAATTCACCAATATCTAGATGCCGTGTGTCTTGTTTAAATAATATTGATGTTTATAGATTCTAGACTTTGTTCAGCAAAAAAAAAATGTAAGTGACGCATTTTACACAAGTTACTGTTTACAATAATGTTGTTGTTTGAAATGAATAGGTATGCCTAATTTTACAAATAATTACCTTAGAAAATATCTAGTAAACTGTAATTATTTGATATAAACACAAATATAAACAACCTGCAAAGTAAACAACTGTCCAGTTCCGCTAGCCTATCTGGTCAACATGGATGTTCTAGTAAAACTGATACTGGGAGGTGAGAACAACTCACTTAACAAAATAACTTAGTAATGTAGTTATTAAAAACATGTTTGTGTGTTTGGTGGGAAAAGAAGGCGGGAGGGGGTATAATGTTGACCAGGCGATCTAATGCACAATTTAAAGCAAAGTCTGTGTGTAGTTTTGTAGAAGGCTTACACAATGTGTAGAAAGAAACATTTGAAACAGGGCTACTACTCCGTGGATTCTTCTTCCGTGTATTTAGATTTTTAAGAGGCAGAATGAGAGAACGCAAGATATTAAAGAATAATTAAATTAAAGAACAACAGAACATAATTGATAAAAAGAGATAAAGTGCAAGAAAGAGTGAAAAAGAGCCATTTAGAAAGAGGTTAAAGAAAGAAAGCGAAAAAAAAGAGAGAGAGTATGGATCCAAACACAAATCAGAGAAATCAAAAAGGTTAGAAGTAGAAAAAGAGAGAACCAAATTTATATTCTCTCTATGAAACGGAGGGGGCGCGTTGGCTTCAACAAGCGGTAAAGCGCTTGGCTTTCGAACCGACGGGGTTTCGGGTTCAAATCATGTTAGTGAAGACAGGGATTTTTAATTTCGGGATCCTCTGAGTCCACCCAGCTCTAATGGGTACCTGACATAAGCTGGGAAAAAGTAAAGGCGGTTGGTCCGGGTTGGTCGTTGTGCTGGTCACATGGCACCCTCGTCAACCGTGAGCCACAAAAAAAAACAGATTATCGTTACATCATCTGCCTTATAGATCGCAAGGTCCAAAAAGGGGAACTCTACTTTACTATGAAAAATTAAACATTGTTTAGATTTCAAAAAAAAAAAAAAGAACGAGAGAATATAAAGAACCGTAGGGGGGGGAGAAGGAGAGAGAGAGTTGGACTGACAGACAGACAGAGCGAAACGAGAAAGACGATGGAATGAATTAATCTTTCTATTGACTTGCTGATGCCAAGTAAAGGAATTGACATTGGCCACGTTTCCTAAAAGTAATTTCATAAATGCTCCTTCTTACCTAGTGCTATTAGAGCATGGAATGGTTTGCATGAGCTAGCCAGGAAAACCAGTGACTTGGCAGAATTTAAGTCATTGGTTAACATGCATGACTAGATGCATGACGCTAAAGACGTATTATAATCATTATCTTTTTTGACGTAACGTCTGTATTATATAAGATAAGAATTCGAATCAATTTTTGTTTCTCGCGTCCTCAGTAAATTATGTTTAATGAGAGAGAGAGAGAGGGAGAAAAGGGAAGAGAAGAAAGAGCCGTGGCAAGCCACGGTGCAAAGATTGAGAAAGAAGTAAGAGAGATATAACGGGACAAAGGACCAAATACAATGGGGAAAGTGAGGGAGGTAGGGGACGAATGTGTAGTACATGGTTAGAAGCATTTTCCCAGGACAATTTTTTTAATGGAGGAAATGTATTATAGATGTATAAATGTGTGTGCGCGCGCGTGCGCCCGTATGTATGATACTGTTATGACTTTGCCATGCGCACCGCCATCCAAGATTGTGCAGAAAGAAGGTGCGCACTATCTGTGACTAAACAATTCGGATGTTGACATGATAGAGAAAGGATTTCCGCCCAAGGAGAGAGCCAATATGGAGTTGCTGTACTCAAGGCAGATGCCCCTTTGTGTTTATCATGTCTCCGTGTAAATAAACGTCTATGTCTTGATAAGTTTGCCTTCCTTCAGTTATTACAATACAATTTAAAACATACACATAACTATGCATTTTTAAATCAAGTCTTGGTACTTGAATATGGAGATAATAAATATCTTGCCAACATTCCACCCAGAACAAAAACAATGTCATCAGTTGTGGTATGTCCACAGAAAAAGTAATAAAAGTTATCTTATAATCGAGTAACAACTTGATTTGTGAAATTGTGAACATATAATATTTACACAAGAGTGTTACTAAATTATTAAATGTGCACTACCTTAACTATTTTAGACCTTGTTTTTAATAACTTAACTACATTAAATTAAGCTCTTGTCCCGGTGGTATGAAGGGAGAGTAACCTTTTAGGGATTATGGGCACGACAAGACCTAAAGTGTGCCGGTGTGCCAAAAACTCAAACTCTAGTCTAGATATAGGCCTACAAGATCTTTCAATTTTTTTTTTCAGTAGGCCTAATATTTTATTTTTTATTTTGCTTATTTCAATAATAATAAACTGTTAGAAAAAAAAATTTCATGTTTCATATGTTCCTTTAGAGTTTAAGAAAGTTTACTTCCTAGTTCAAACCTCCCGCAGGTAGACGGGGGATGGGAGCGGGCAGGGTTTAAACCCGGGCCAATCGATGAATCCAAACGACAGTCGAGCGCGCAAACCGCACGACCAGGCAGCCATCCTTTTATTGTGTAAAGTGGCCTATATATTTGTGATGTAATGACTAATTAATTGCAGTCTAAGGTGAAAGAAGATTAACAAGTGCAAACTTATGTATAGGCTTAAGAATACTTTCATGGCTTATGTTAAGGGGATTAAGTCTGATGAATTGATTTAAAATTAGATTTTTTAAATATATAAACTAGCTAGATGATATTCTTATTCTTCTTCTTATTCTTATATAATACAGACGTTACTTCAAAAAAGAAGATGATTACGTCCTACGCGTCATGCATTTAGTCATGCATATTAACCAATGACTTAAATTCTGCCAAGTCACTGGTTTTTCTGGCTAGCTCAGGCAACCCATTCCATGCTCTAATAGCACTAGGGAAGAAGGAGTATTTGTACAAATTTGTCCTAGCATATGGGACGAGGAATGTGCCTTTATTTTTGTGTCTTTCAGAGTATTTTATTAAATTTTGTTTTTGTATTTGAAGATTATGGTTCAGTGTTTTATGTATAATTGCTACTTTACTTTTGAGTCTTCTGTCCTGAAGGATATGCTAGATCTAATCTAGATCTACAAGATCTAGTAGCCAGTTTATTTGTGAATGTATTGTTATTTTTTTAAATAATTATTTGTGATGCCAAAATGATGACCAATTAATAAAATGCTATAAGTTGAAAAAAATTATTTAACTTTTTTTTTGTGTTTTACAAAATATGTGCATATATATATATAATAGTATTTTTTTGGTAATCAAACCACACGTTTGCAATATACAATACAAAATAATTAAATGACAAATAAAAGATGGTTCATTTTGTTAATTTAATATGTAATACATTTGTATACATTTTTAAAACAATAAAACATTATGAGTGGCCAGGAAAATACAATTCATTTAATTGTGAAATTACTGATTTCATTTTTTCTCTTCTTTGAAAACACTATGGCCTAAAGAAAAAAAAAACAGAATGTAAAGATTAATAATTAAAAATGTAATATAATGTGATTAAAAAAAACGTTATTAACAATGTTCAACAATTTAATAAGCTTCCTACCAATCTTTAAAATATTTTTAAAAAATTTCATAGTAATAATTAAAACAATAAAAAGTCTACCATATAAGTCAGTCACTCAATTTGTACATTCAAACATTTTCTATCTATAATACTAAGACATTTTATTTTTTCTTTCAAACAAACCAATACAAAAATCATCATTTACAAAAGATCCTTTTCAAAACAAATTCCAGTACATTTTTAAATAAACATTTTGATTAGTAAAAAAAGGAATTTCACTCATGTATTTAGTCAGTCAGCCAAGACTGTTGTCCAGGGTGTGGCACGAGGAGCCATACATGAGCTAGGTAAATGGGAATTTCAGGTTTAGGACTATTCTTAAGAATATTGTTGTCAAATCACATTTAAGGTTTCTAATTATTCTCAAGAATATGGCTGTCAATTCACCTTTCCCTTTACCCTACACCCCATGTCACAAGCAGTCTGTCTAATACAAATCAAGTTAACAGATATCAAACAATCACAGACAAAAAAAACAACAGTCTGTCAGACATATGCAAACAAAACTTTGGAAACATCAAAAAAAAAAAAAGAACAATATCAACAATAACAAAGCTAGACTTAAACAAGATGACATATAAATAAAAATAGACTAACAACTTAAAACGGACTACAGCTTAAAAAAAAAATTTAAATGAAAAAGCAATGCTACAAAAATACTGATAAAACCAATTTAAACAAATATAAGTAAATCTAAAATTAAATAAACTTCAAAGAAAATTAAACATTAAACATGTTAACATTTAAAACATACAATACGATTTTGACAAAAACATTTGTCAGACGGCCATCAAGACAAAATAATTCACAAGCGAACGAAACAAAACATTTATGAAGATTCAATAATGTTTAAATAACTTCACCTTAATGCTAATGTCACACTGGCTAAATGAGTTCTGTAGAGCTCACATCACAGTCCAAACATAAATGTCTTGAAGTATAAGCCTCTTCTGAAAAAATACTTTCAAACTAAAAGAATCAGACTAAATCTCCAAAGGACAAAATTGTAAAAAAAAATTTGAAATAATAGAGCTACGCTAAAAAAAAATTATAAGGAAATCTAAAATTTATCAAACCTGAAAGAAAATAAAACATTAAACATGTTAACATTTACAACATACAATACGGTTTTGACAAAAAAAATTTTTCGTCTGACGGCCGTCAAGACAAATCTGTTCACAAACGAACAAAACAAAACATTTATGAAGGTTCAATAATGTTTAAATAACTTCACCTTAATGCTAATGTCACACTGGCATGTTGAGTTTTGTAGAGCCCACATCTCAGTCCAAACATGAATGTCTTGAAGTATGAGACTCTTCTGAAAAAATACTTTCAAAATAAAGAATTAGACTAATTCTCCAAAGGACAAAATTTTTAAAAAAATTTGAAATAATAGAGCTACCCTAAAAAATATTAAGAAAAAAATCTAAAATTAAATAAGCTTCAAAGAAAATAAAACATTAAACATGCTAACATTTAAAACATACAATACGGTTTTGACAAAAAACATTTTTCCAACGGCCGTCAAGACAAAACAATTCACAAACAAACAAAATAAAACATTTATGAAGGTTCAAAAATGTTTAAATAACTTCACCTTAATGCTAATGTCACACTGGCTAAATGAGTTCTAAAGAGCCCACATCACAGTCCAAACTTGAATGTCTTAAAGTATGAGCCTATTCTGAAAAAATACTTTCAAACTAAAAGAATTAGACTAAATCTATAAAGGACAAAATTGTAAAAAAAAATTTGAAATAATAGAGCTACGCTAAAAAATATTAAGAAAAAAATCTAAAATTAAATAAGCTTCAAAGAAAATACAACATTAAACATGTTAACATTTACAACATACAATACGGTTTTGACAAAAAACATTTGTAATATGGCCGTCAAGATAAAACAATTCACAAACAAACAAAAAAAAACATTTATCAAGGTTCAATAATGTTTAAATAACTTCACCTTTATGCTAATCTCACACTGGCATGTTGAGTTCTGTAAAGCCCACATCACAGTCCAAACTTGAATGTCTTGAAGTATGAGCCTATTCTGAAAAAATACTTTCAAACTAAAAGAATTAGACTAATTCTCCAAAGGACAAAATTTAAAAAAAAATTTGAAATAATAGAGCTACCCTAAAAAATATTAAGAAAAAAATCTAAAATTAATTAAGCTTCAAAGAAAATACAACATTAAACATGCTAACATTAAAACATACAATACAGTTTTGACAAAAAAAAATTGTCCAACGGCCGTCAAGACAAAACAATTCACAAAAAAACAAAATAAAACATTTATGAAGGATAAATAATGTTTAAATAACTTCACCTTAATTCTAATGTCACACTGGCTAAATGAGTTCTGTAGAGCCCACATCACAGTCCAAACATGAATGTCTTGAAGTATGAGCCTCTTCTAAAAAAAATACTTTCAAACTAAAAGAATTAGACTAATTCTCTAAAGGACGAAATTTAAAAAAAAAAATGAAAAAATAAAGCTACGCTAAAAAAAAATTATAAGTAAATCTAAAATTAAATAAACTTGAAAGAAAATAAAACATCAAACATGTTAACATTTACAACATACAATACGGTTTTGACAAAAAACATTTGTTTGATGGCCGTCAAGACAAAACAATTCACAAACAAACAAAACAAAACATTTATCAAGGTTCAATAATGTTTAAATAACTTCACCTTAATGCTAATGTCACACTGGCATGTTGAGTTCTAAAGAGCCCACATCACAGTCCAAACTTGAATGTCTTGAAGTATGAGCCTCTTCTGAAAAAATACTTTCAAACTAAAAAAATTAGACTAATTCTCCAAAGGACGAAATTTAAAAAAAATTGAAATAATAAAGCTAGACTAAAAAAAAATTATAAGTAAATCTAAAATTAAATAAACTTCAAAGAAAATAAAACATCAAACATGTTAACATTTAAAACATACAATACATATTTTGATAAAAAACATTTGTCCGACGGCCGTCAAGACAAAACAATTCACAAACGAACAAAACAAAACATTTATGTAGGTTCAATAATGTTTAAATAACTTCACCTAAATGCTAATGTCACACTGCCATGTTGAGTTCTGTAGAGCCCACATCTCAGTCCAAACTTGAATGTCTTGAAGTATGAGCCTCTTCTGAAAAAATACTTTTAAACTAAAAGAATTAGACTAATTCTCCAAAGGACAAAATTTTAAAAAAAATTGATTAAAATAATAGAGCTACGCTAAAAAATAATTATAAAAAAAAATAAAATTTAACAAACTTCAAAGAAAATAAAACATTAAATATGTTAATATTTAAAACATACAATATGATTTTGACTTAAAAAAATTGTCTGATGGCCGTCAAGACAAAACAATTCACAAGCGAATGAAACAAAACATTTATGAATGTTCAATAATGTTTAAATAACTTCACCTTAATGCTAATGTCACACTGGCTAAATGAGTTCTGTAGAGCCACATCACAGTCCAAACATGAATGTCTTGAGGTATGAGCCTTTTCTTTAAAAAAATACTTTCAAACTAAAAGAATTAGACTAATTCTCCAAAGGACAAAATTAAAAAAAAAAATTGAAATAATAGAGCTACGCAAAAAAAAAAATTATAAAAAAATCTAAAATTTAACAAACTTCAAAGAAAATAAAACATTAAACATCTTAAACTTTATAACATACAATACGGTTTTGACAAAAAAAAAATGTGACCGACGGCCATCAAGACAAAACTATTCACAAACAAACAAAGAAAACATTTATGAAGGTTCAATAATGTTTAAATAACTTCACCTTAATGCTAATGTCACACTGGCATGTTGAATTCTGTAGAGCCCACTTCACAGTCTGAACTTGAATATCTTGAAGTATGAGCCTATTCTGAAAAAATACTTTCAAACTAAAAGAATTAGACTAATTGTCCAAAGGACGAAATTTAAAAAAAAAAATGAAATAATAAAGCTACCCTAAAAAAAAATTATAAGTAAATCTAAAATCAAATACACTTAAAAGAAAATAAAACATTAAATAAGTTAACATTAAAAACATACAATACAGTTTTGACAAAAAACATTTGACCGACGGCCGTCAAGACAAAACAATTCACAAACGAACAAAACAAAACATTTATGAAGGTTCAATAATGTTTAAATAACTTCACCTTAATGCTAATATCACACTGGCATGTTGAGTTCTGTAGAGCCTACAACTCAGTCCAACTTGAATGTCTTGAAGTATAACCCTTTTCAGAAAAAATACTTTTAAACTAAAAGAATTAGACTATTTCTCCAAAAGACAAAAAAAAATTAAAATAATAGAGCTACGCTAAAAAAAATTATAAGTAAATCTAAAATGAAATAAATTTCAAAGAAAATAAAACATTTAACATATTAACATTTAAAACATACAATACGTATTTCAACAAAAAAAATTTGTCCAACGGCCGTCAAAAAAAACAATTTACAAACGAACAAAACAAAACATTTATAAAGGTTCAATAATGTTTAAATAACTTCACCTTATTGCTTATGTTACACTGGCATGTTAAGTTATGTAGAGCCAACATCTCAGTCCAAACACGAATGTCTTGAAGTATGAGCCTCTTCTGAAAAAATACTTTCAATCTAAAAGAATTAGACTAATTCTCCAAAAGACAAAATTTTTAAAAAAAATTGAAATAATAGAGCTACGCTAAAAAAAAATTATTAAAAAATTCTAAAATTAAATAAACTTCAAAAAAATAAAACATTTAACATGTTAACAATTAAAACATACAATACGTATTTTGACAAAAAACATTTGTCCGACTGCCGTCAAGACAAAACAATTCACAAACGAACAAAACAAAACATTTATGAAGATTCAATAATGTTTAAATAACTTCACCTTAATGCTAATGTCACACTGGCATGTTGAGTTTTGTAGAGCCCACATCTCAGTCCAAACATGAATGTCTTGAAGTATGAGACTCTTCTGAAAAAATACTTTTAAACTAAAAGAATTAGACTAATTCTCCAAAGGACAAAATAAAAAAAAAAAATTGAAATAATAGAGCTACCCTAAAAAATATTAAGAAAAAAATCTAAAATTAAATAAGCTTCAAAGAAAATACAACATTAAACATGCTAACATTTAAAACATACAATACGGTTTTGACAAAAAACATTTTTCCAATGGCCGTCAAGACAAAACAATTCACAAACAAACAAAATAAAACATTTATGAAGGTTCAATAATGTTTAAATAACTTCACCTTAATGCTAATGTCACACTAGCTAAATGAGTTCTGTAGAGCCCACATCACAGTCCAAACTTGAATGTCTTGAAGTATGAGCCTCTTCTGAAAAAATACTTTTAAACTAAAAAAATTAGACTAATTCTCTAAAGGACGAAATAAAAAAAAATTGAAATAATAGAGCTATGCTAAAAAATAATTATAAGTAAATCTAAAATTAAATAAACTTCAAAAAAATAAAACATTTAACATGTTAACAATTAAAACATACAATACGTATTTTGACAAAAAACATTTGTCCGACGGCCGTCAAGACAAAACAATTCACAAACGAACAAAACAAAACATTTATGAAGATTCAATAATGTTTAAATAACTTCACCTTAATGCTAATGTCACACTGGCATGTTGAGTTCTGTAGAGCCCACATCTCAGTCCAAACATGAATGTCTTGAAGTATGAGACTCTTCTGAAAAAATACTTTTAAACTAAAAGAATTAGACTAATTCTCCAAAGGACAAAATTAAAAAAAAAAATTGAAATAATAGAGCTACCCTAAAAAATATTAAGAAAAAAATCTAAAATTAATAAGCTTCAAAGAAAATAAAACATTAAACATGCTAACATTTAAAATATACAATATGGTTTTGACAAAATAAAAATTTGTCCGACGGCCGTCAAGACAAAACAATTCACAAACGAACAAAATAAAACATTTATGAAGGTTCAATAATGTTTAAATAACTTCACCTTAATGCTAATGTCACACTAGCTAAATGAGTTCTGTAGAGCCCACATCACAGTCCAAACTTGAATGTCTTGAAGTATGAGCCTCTTCTGAAAAAATACTTTCAAACTAAAAGAATTAGACTAATTCTCCAAAGGACAAATATTAAGAAAAAAATTGATTAAAATAATAGAGCTACTCTAAAACAAAATTATAAAAAAATCTAAAATTTAACAAACTTCAAAGGAAATAAAACATCAAACATGTTAACATTTAAAACATACAATACATATTTTGATAAAAAACATTTGTCCGACGGCCGTCAAGACAAAACAATTCACAAACGAACAAAACAAAACATTTATGAAGGTTTAATAATGTTTAAATAACTTCACCTTAATGCTAATGTCACACTGGCATGTTGAATTCTGTAGAGCCCACATCACAGTCCCAACTTGAATGTCTTGAAGTATGAGCCTCTTCTGAAAAAATACTTTTAAACTAAAAGAATTAGACTAATTCTCCAAAGGACAAAAATATATTTAAAAAATTGAAATAATAGAGCTACGCTAAAAAATATTAAGAAAACAATCTAAAATTAAATAAGCTTCAAAGAAAATACAACATTAAACATGCTAACATTTAAAACATACAATACGGTTTTGACAAAAAACATTTGTCCAACGGCCGTCAAGACAAAACATTTCACAAACAAACAAAATAAAACATTTATGAAGGTTCAATAATGTTTAAATAACTTCACCTTAATGCTAATGTCACACTAGCTAAATGAGTTCTGTAGAGCCCACATCACAGTCCAAACTTGAATGTCTTGAAGTATGAGCCTCTTCTGAAAAAATACTTTCAAACTAAAAAAAATTAGACTAATTCTCCAAAGGACGAAATAATAAAAAAATTAAAATAATAGAGCTATGCTAAAAAATAATTATAAGTAAATCTAAAATTAAATAAACTTTAAAGAAAATAAAACATTAAACATGTTAACATTTACAACATACAATACGGTTTTGACCAAAAAAAAATTTGTCCGACGGCCGTCAAGACAAAACAATTCACAAACGAACAAAACAAAACATTTATGAAGGTTTAATAATGTTTAAATAACTTCACCTTAATGCTAATGTCACACTGGCATGTTGAATTCTGTAGAGCCCACATCACAGTCCCAACTTGAATGTCTTGAAGTATGAGCCTCTTCTGAAAAAATACTTTTAAACTAAAAGAATTAGACTAATTCTCCAAAGGACAAAATTTAAAAAAAAAATTTGAAATTATAGAGCTACGCTAAAAAATATTAAGAAAAAAATCTAAAATTAAAATAACTTCACCTAAATGCTAATGTCACACTGCCATGTTGAGTTCTGTAGAGCCCACATCTCAGTTCAAACTTGAATGTCTTGAAGTATGAGCCTCTTCTGAAAAAATACTTTCAAACTAAAAGAATTAGACTAATTCTCCAAAGGACAAAATTTAAAAAAAAAATTGATTAAAATAATAGAGCTACTCTAAAACAAAATTATAAAAAAATCTAAAATTTAACAAACTTCAAAGAAAATAAAACATCAAACATGTCAACATTTAAAACATACAATACATAATTTGATAAAAAACATTTGTCCGACGGCCGTCAAGACAAAACAATTCACAAACGAACAAAACAAAACATTTATGAAGGTTCAACAATGTTTAAATAACTTCACCTAAATGCTAATGTCACACTGGCATGTTGAATTCTGTAGAGCCCACATCACAGTCCCAACTTGAATGTCTTGAAGTATGAGCCTCTTCTGAAAAAATACTTTTAAACTAAAAGATATAGACTAATTCTCCAAAGGACAAAAATATATTTAAAAAATTGAAATAATAGAGCTACGCTAAAAAATATTAAGAAAACAATCTAAAATTAAATAAGCTTCAAAGAAAATACAACATTAAACATGCTAACATTTAAAACATACAATACGGTTTTGACAAAAAACATTTGTCGAACGGCCGTCAAGACAAAACATTTCACAAAAAAACAAAATAAAACATTTATGAAGGTTCAATAATGTTTAAATAATTTCACCTTAATGCTAATGTCACACTGGCTAAATGAGTTCTGTAGAGCCCACATCACAGTCCAAACTTGAATGTCTTTAAGTATGAGCCTCTTCTGAAAAAATACTTTCAAACTAAAAAAATTAGACTAATTCTCCAAAGGACGAAAAAAAAAAAAATTCAAATAATATAGCTACGCTAAAAAACAATTATAAGTAAATCTAAAATTAAATAAACTTCAAAGAAAATAAAACATTAAACATGTTAACATTTACAACATACAATACAGTTTTGACAACAAAAAAAATTGTCCGACGGCCATCAAGACAAAACAATTCACAAACGAACAAAACAAAACATTTATGAAGGTTTAATAATGTTTAAATAACTTCACCTTAATGCTAATGTCACACTGGCATGTTGAATTCTGTAGAGCCCACATCACAGTCCGAACTTATGTGTCTTGAAGTATGAGCCTCTTCTGAAAAAATACTTTTAAACTAAAAGAATTAGACTAATTCTCGAAAGGACAAAATAAATAAAAAATTGAAATAATAAAGCTAGACTAAAAAAAAATTATAAGTAAATCTAAAATTAAATAAACTTCAATGCAAATAAAACATCAAACATGTTAACATATAAAACATACAATACATATTTTGATAAAAAACATTTGTCCGACGGCCGTCAAGACAAAACAATTCACAAACGAACAAAACAAAACATTTATGAAGGTTCAATAATGTTTAAATAACTTCACCTAAATGCTAATGTCACACTGCCATGTTGAGTTCTGTAGAGCCCACATCTCAGTTCAAACTTGAATGTCTTGAAGTATGAGCCTCTTCTGAAAAAATACTTTCAAACTAAAAGAATTAGACTAATTCTCCAAAGGACAAAATTTAAAAAAAAAATTGATTAAAATAATAGAGCTACTCTAAAACAAAATTATAAAAAAATCTAAAATTTAACAAACTTCAAAGAAAATAAAACATCAAACATGTCAACATTTAAAACATACAATACATAATTTGATAAAAAACATTTGTCCGACGGCCGTCAAGACAAAACAATTCACAAACGAACAAAACAAAACATTTATGAAGGTTCAACAATGTTTAAATAACTTCACCTAAATGCTAATGTCACACTGGCATGTTGAATTCTGTAGAGCCCACATCACAGTCCCAACTTGAATGTCTTGAAGTATGAGCCTCTTCTGAAAAAATACTTTTAAACTAAAAGATATAGACTAATTCTCCAAAGGACAAAAATATATTTAAAAAATTGAAATAATAGAGCTACGCTAAAAAATATTAAGAAAACAATCTAAAATTAAATAAGCTTCAAAGAAAATACAACATTAAACATGCTAACATTTAAAACATACAATACGGTTTTGACAAAAAACATTTGTCGAACGGCCGTCAAGACAAAACATTTCACAAAAAAACAAAATAAAACATTTATGAAGGTTCAATAATGTTTAAATAATTTCACCTTAATGCTAATGTCACACTGGCTAAATGAGTTCTGTAGAGCCCACATCACAGTCCAAACTTGAATGTCTTTAAGTATGAGCCTCTTCTGAAAAAATACTTTCAAACTAAAAAAATTAGACTAATTCTCCAAAGGACGAAAAAAAAAAAAATTCAAATAATATAGCTACGCTAAAAAACAATTATAAGTAAATCTAAAATTAAATAAACTTCAAAGAAAATAAAACATTAAACATGTTAACATTTACAACATACAATACAGTTTTGACAACAAAAAAAATTGTCCGACGGCCGTCAAGAAAAAACAATTCACAAACGAACAAAACAAAACATTTATGAAGGTTTAATAATGTTTAAATAACTTCACCTTAATGCTAATGTCACACTGGCATGTTGAATTCTGTAGAGCCCACATCACAGTCCCAACTTGAATGTCTTGAAGTATGAGCCTCTTCTGAAAAAATACTTTTAAACTAAAAGAATTAGACTAATTCTCCAAAGGACAAAAATATATTTAAAAAATTGAAATAATAGAGCTACGCTAAAAAATATTAAGAAAACAATCTAAAATTAAATAAGCTTCAAAGAAAATACAACATTAAACATGCTAACATTTAAAACATACAATACGGTTTTGACAAAAAACATTTGTCGAACGGCCGTCAAGACAAAACATTTCACAAAAAAACAAAATAAAACATTTATGAAGGTTCAATAATGTTTAAATAATTTCACCTTAATGCTAATGTCACACTGGCTAAATGAGTTCTGTAGAGCCCACATCACAGTCCAAACTTGAATGTCTTGAAGTATGAGCCTCTTCTGAAAAAATACTTTCAAACTAAAAAAATTAGACTAATTCTCCAAAGGACGAAATAAAAAAAAAATTGAAATAATAGAGCTATGCTAAAAAATAATTATAAGTAAATCTAAAATTAAATAAACTTTAAAGAAAATAAAACATTAAACATGTTAACATTTACAACATACAATACGGTTTTGACAAAAAAAAAATTTGTCCGACGGCCGTCAAGACAAAACAATTCACAAACGAACAAAACAAAACATTTATGAAGGTTTAATAATGTTTAAATAACTTCACCTTAATGCTAATGTCACACTGGCATGTTGAATTCTGTAGAGCCCACATCACAGTCCCAACTTGAATGTCTTGAAGTATGAGCCTCTTCTGAAAAAATACTTTTAAACTAAAAGAATTAGACTAATTCTCCAAAGGACAAAAATATATTTAAAAAATTGAAATAATAGAGCTACGCTAAAAAATATTAAGAAAACAATCTAAAATTAAATAAGCTTCAAAGAAAATACAACATTAAACATGCTAACATTTAAAACATACAATACGGTTTTGACAAAAAACATTTGTCGAACGGCCGTCAAGACAAAACATTTCACAAAAAAACAAAATAAAACATTTATGAAGGTTCAATAATGTTTAAATAATTTCACCTTAATGCTAATGTCACACTGGCTAAATGAGTTCTGTAGAGCCCACATCACAGTCCAAACTTGAATGTCTTTAAGTATGAGCCTCTTCTGAAAAAATACTTTCAAACTAAAAAAATTAGACTAATTCTCCAAAGGACGAAATAAAAAAAAATTGAAATAATATAGCTACGCTAAAAAACAATTATAAGTAAATCTAAAATTAAATAAACTTCAAAGTTACAACATACAATACAGTTTTGACAACAAAAAAAAATTGTCCGACGGCCGTCAAGAAAAAACAATTCACAAACGAACAAAACAAAACATTTATGAAGGTTTAATAATGTTTAAATAACTTCACCTTAATGCTAATGTCACACTGGCATGTTGAATTCTGTAGAGCCCACATCACAGTCCCCAACTTCAATGTCTTGAAGTATGAGCCTCTTCTGAAAAAATACTTTTAAACTAAAAGAATTAGACTAATTCTCCAAAGGACAAAAATATATTTAAAAAATTGAAATAATAGAGCTACGCTAAAAAATATTAAGAAAACAATCTAAAATTAAATAAGCTTCAAAGAAAAATACAACATTAAACATGCTAACATTTAAAACATACAATACGGTTTTTGACAAAAAACATTTGTCCAACGGCCGTCAAGACAAAACATTTCACAAACAAACAAAATAAAACATTTATGAAGGTTCAATAATGTTTAAATAACTTCACCTTAATGCTAATGTCACACTAGCTAAATGAGTTCTGTAGAGCCCACATCACAGTCCAAACTTGAATGTCTTTAAGTATGAGCCTCTTCTGAAAAAATACTTTCAAAGTAAAAAAATTAGACTAAATCTCCAAAGGACGAAAAAAAAAAAAAATTGAAATAATATAGCTACGCTAAAAAACAAT